>WNWU01000020.1:10087864-10196419 GCA_012654045.1 Ptyas mucosa
GATATAGATATAGATATAGATATAGATATAGATATAGATATAGATATCATGCTAAACTGAAAGTATATTTATATGAATATATATATATATATATATATATATATATATATATATATATATATATGGTGAGCTGGCCAAATGAGGACAAGGAGGCCAAAGGAAGACTATATACTGTGTATATTCCAAACTGACCACAAAATGAATTAGCACAACTGTTCTCCTTGGCTTCTTATTTATATCTTCTCCTTGTCATACAACACTCTCATTATACCTTGTTAGATCATAAGAAAGAAGGCAGCTTAGAAATGCCAGTGAAATGGAGAAGTGAGGCTTGTCGGTAATCCAACTCCTTGGAAGACTCATGAAGTACATGCTGATCAAGCTGGGTTCAAGGTAACTGGAAGGACCTCAGAAAAGCTTATTTATAGATGATTGATGCTTAGCGTCTCAACTCTTTCAAGTGACCATATCTGACTTTGTCTGGAGGAGATTCATAGTTGCTTGAGGGTGAAACTTTCACACACAGATACCAACATGCATACAAACGCCATATTAATTACCACAGAGAAAGCATTAAAGAGAAGCTGAGGCTAGCTTTTAGAAAAGATTGTCAAATGTATTTCCATTTGTGGGTTGTGACTGAGATAAAAGAATCTTCCTTAATTGAAGAAGCTGATGGGTATGGACTACAAGCTCTGAAATTTCTGAAACGGTGCACTCTTTACCATTAAAGCAATCTGAAGGGGCCCTTTTCTGGCACAGATTATGTCATTAAAAATGAATGTACAGCAGGAAGAAATAATTGCATGACATGTTACATGTTGCCTTTTCTGGCTCTGCATCTGGCCTTGGTGGTGCAGCAGACTAAAGTGCTGTTATCAGAAGGCACCAGCTGCCTGCAATTACTGCAAGTTCGAATCTCACCAGGCTCAAGGTTGACTCAGCCTTCCATCCTTTCGAGGTAGGTAAAATGAGGACCTGGATTGTGGGGGCAATAAGCTGACTTTGTATAAAAAAGAACACCGCTTAGGGGGGCCCGAAAGCCCTACTAAGCATGTATATACAAAAGTATGAAGGCTATCGCTTAACGCATTGTAAGCCATCCTGAATCTCCGGAGAAGGGCGGCATATAAATTGAACAAACAAACAAATAAACAAACAAATAAATGGAGAAACCACCTCATACAACTATCCTTCCTCCTATGAGTTCGATCTGTTCAGCCATTTTGCAGGCAATCTGAGGTGATTTCCTAGCTTCTTTTCTTTATCTTTGGCATCCCGTTTTCCAGGATTTCTGTATTCATAAGCTATGATGCTACTTTGTCCAGTCTACCTGGCTGGAGTTGATGAGAAAGTGTCAGTCTGGTAGATTTTTCAGAGTAATATTTCTTCCCATTTCCAATATGCTATACTCGTAGCAACAAGAGATTCTCTGTGGAATTCCTTCCAGTAAATTGACTGTATTATGCTTATTCCCAGCAATAAAAAGCAAGGAATGGGACGGGAGGGTTTCAAAACCTGTTGCTACCAGTTCGCTTGTGGGTGCGCACACGCTCATGGGCGCTTGTGATGCTTCTGCACATGCACAGAAGCATCCGGGTGAGTGGGCAGAGCCTCCCACCGCCACCGCTACCAGTTCACCCGATCTTGGGTGAACCGGTAGCAACCCACCACTGGATGGAAAGTAATCAAGGAAAGATCCATCCTACAACTAAGGAGAAATTTCCTGGCAATTAGAATGATGAATCAGTGGAATGGCTTGTCTCCAGAAGTTGTGAGTGCTCCATCACTGGAGGTTTTTAAGAAGAAATTGGACAACTATCTGTCTATAATGGTATAGGGTGTCCTGCTTGAGCGAGGGTTGGACTAGAAGACCTCCAAAGTGCCTCCCAACTCCATTATTCTGTTACTGTTCTGCCAACCATATCAGGGTGTTATAATCTGATTAAATACAGTATTTTTGAAAGCTGTAGCAAAGATCCCCTAAGAAATGAAGGGTAGATGGTCAGTGGATTATGTGACAAATAACAAAAGCCAGTGCTGAGGTTGGATGGGCCAAACTATAGATTTCCTAACCTAATTATACAGCTTTCAGAAAGTATGGATTTTTTCCTCCTTATCCCTTAATTTGAGAAAGCAAGCCCAATGGTATCTACAACTAGCCACAATGGAGAAAAATTAACATGCATAAACAGATAGTTCTTGACTTGCAACCATTCATTTAGTGACCTTTTAAAGTTACAACAGCACTGAAAAAGTGACTTATGACCATGTTCCACACTTATGACTGTTGTAGCATCCCCATGATCACATGATCAAAATTCAGATGCTTGGCAACTGGCTCATATTTATGAAGGCTGCAGTGTTCTAGGGTTATTTGATCCCCTATTGTGACCTTCTGACAAGCAAAGTCAATGGGGAAGCTAGATTCATTTAACAACTGTTGTACTAACTGAACACCTGCAGTGATTCAGTTAACAACTGTGGCAAGAATAGTCATAAAACGGGGCAAAACTCATTTAACAATAGTCTCACTTGGCAATGGAAATTTGGGGCTTAATTCTGGTCATAAATTGAGGACTACCTGTAGAGTACATCGTGGCACAAAATCTGTCCTTAGGAATTTGCCTCCCAAAAGCAAATACACAAATTATGAAATTTGCATTGTGACAGATATTTCATTACTTGCCTCCCTTGAGGATGCCATACCTCTGTCTATCCATCCTCCTCCCCCTCCTTTGCGCGCTCTCTCTCTCTCTCTCGCTCTCTCGCTCTCTCTCTCTCTCCCCCTCCCTCCCTCCCTCCCTACCTAATCCTCATTCTTGCAGAAAATAAAAGTGATAGGTGTTTGAATGTATAGTTGCAGATACCATCTTGATTTTTGGGGCCACTCTGCTTTAGACTATGAAAATAGGTAGCATACAAGTAACGGGGGAAATTAATAACAATAAAAAGTACTGATGAGTTCCAACTGCACAATTCAGTTGGAATCCTTTAAATTTTCCAGGACAAGGCCAAATTATCATATGTTGTAAGAAATATTGTGGAAAGCGATTAAACCAAATGGGTTTCTTTAAATGAAGCAAGACCTCTGTAGGCTTTTCTTACAATGCAAAATAGAGATATAATAACATTAAATGCGTTTCTTCCCCAGCTAGTGTGAACATTAAATTATTCTCTTGAGTAAACACAACATTGGGGACAAGTCATCAATAATAATTCTTCTTCAAATTATTTTACCTTCTCATAATAGGCACTGCAAATTGAAAGAAAAAGTTTAAAATAATGAAAAACAAAATGATCTGCTGCCATCTTGTGGTAAAATGAAAATTTATTCTGGTCTACCTTCTGCATGTTGGGCTTTAAAGAAGCAGGAAAGGAAAAGTATTAATGCCTTTAAGCTTTGATGTTTGAGAAAACTCCTGAGAATGTTGTGAACAGTCAAGAATACAAACTAACGGATCATCGAACAAAGCAACCTAGAATTCTCCCGCAAAGCACGAATGACCAAGCTCACATTATCTTGATTTAGAGAGGTAATTTCAGTTTCAGCTTCAACCACAATACACGAGCAAATAATAGATACAAACTCAAGGTAAACCGCTCCAAACTGAAAATGTTTATTATAATCGAGTTTATCCAAACTCTACTGCAGAAAATATGACTTCAGCAACAGAGTGGTCAATGCCTGGAATGCACTACCTAACTCTATAGTTTCTTCCCCAAACCCCCAAAACTTTAACCTTAAACTGTCTACTGTTGACCTCACCCCATTCCTAAGAGGTCTGTTAGGGGCACGCATAAGTGTACTAGCATGCCTACCATCCCTGTCATAATACTCCTTTTTACTTACTCTTTTCATGTATTCAAATTATGTTTATACTTTTACCTATTATCTTATATATGCTTGACAAATAAACTTATGATTATGATTAATTTGGAAGGAGTGGCATGGTGATCTAGCAGTGAAGACACTCTCTTCACACTCAGGAAGTTAAGAGTTCAGTCCTAGGCAGCCACAGATGTTTCTCTCGCAGGATACAAAGAGAAAATATCTACTGTGAACTCCATATAGGCATCAGGAAGGGCATCCAGCCAGTAAATGCTCAGCTCCATTCAGTCGCCCTGACTCCACCCCGATGAAAGGGACTGCAGGTTCATTAAAACAACAGGAGAAGATAAAGATGACCAGCAGCAAGAGGATTGCACTCAGTTACAGTAGCAACAAGTCCACCAATGGAAAAGTTGTAAAAACATGTTAGGGATAGATTATCATGGAAAAAATCTATGTGATCACTACCAGTTGAAAATTATTTGATGGCACATAATCAGTCAATTAATCAACCTTTTGTATGATAGAATTCTAACCAAAAAAAGTCATCATAGTTTTCTCTTACTGCATTTGATGATAAGTAACCACCAATTAAAAAATAGCTAAAAGGAGAGAGAGAGAGAGAGAGAGAGAGAGAGAGAGAGAGAGAGAGAGAAAGCATCCAACAGTTCCTACATCAACTAAATAAAATCACATGAGTGCATAACTGACTCTGTAAAGTGACTCATATTACAAGTATCTCCACAAATATTTGCTCTCTGACCTGGATGAAGAATGAACGAGGAATGCTAGCACCAATGAGAAAAAGGCTCAAAAATAAAACTCAACGGCCCAGGTATTATTCAGAATTTGGGCCACCTCTTTTTTATGTACAGTTGGTGTGACACAATGTCTTAAGAGCAAGTTGTGGAGCAGTTAGTCTTAAACTTCAAAGAAAGACTATTTTCTCATTGTTTGTGGAGATGCAAATCAGTAGTGGGTTTCAATTTTGTTTGCTACTGGTTTGCTCACGCACATGTGCATGCTCAGAGACGTGAGGGTGGGTGGGCGGAGCCTCCCGCCACCGCCGCTACTGGTTCACCCAATCTGGGGTGAACTGGTAGCAACCCACCACTGATGCAAATGATGGAAATAGGAACAAACAAGGCCTGCTGAGGCTCTTTTCTTTTCCTATTCTTTTTGACTAGTAGCACCAAGGCAAGGTACTGGATTTACAAATAAACACACACACACAAGCATACACACTTATTTATTTATTTATTTATTTATTTATTTATTTATTTATTTTTATTTGAAAATTTATATTGCTGCCTATTTGCACATGGCGACTCAAGTTAGTTTACAGAGGTATAAAAACATCATATATAAAAATATAAAACTAATAAAAGAAAATAATAAAATAATATAATAACCCCCCACCCCTCACCCTGGCAATAACACATCATACCAGCCATTTAATGGGCTCCATCTCGCTCTGGGTTCCCCAGACCCACTGATAGAAGCAGGTCTTTAGCGCCTTCTGGAAGAGTGTTAGAGTGGGGGCCGTTCTAATCTCTGTGGGAATGATGTTCCAGAGAGAGGGAGCCACTATGGAGAAGGGTGGATACCACCAGGTGTATCTCCCTAGAGGATGGGACCCACATTCCTTGGCTCCTTGCTCTGGTGGGTTGGGTAGATGTGACTGGCAAGAGACACGTCCCTCAGATAACCTGGTCTCAAGCAATGAAGGGCTTTAAAGGTGACAACCAGCACCTTGAATATAGATAGATATAGATATATAGATAGAGATGATATATACAGAGAATCTTTTTCATTTAAAACGAATGGATACTTTGCAAACCAAATGTGTTTAGTAGTATGTCAGCAGAAGCTGTTTTCACTTTATTCCAATTCTTCTTCTTTACTTCTAACAATGGCTTTCTGTACCTCGCCCAAAGTTCAGTAACAATGCAATGTTGAACTTTTATTTGGTCTGACTAAATGCTTTATCATTAGACTTGGTAATGGGTTAGATATCAAAATATCCAATTTGACCACTGTAATTATCTCTGGGACAGGAGAATTCAAAGTAGTCCATGCCTTTTTATGCTGCCTGTTTTACTATTGCTGAAAGAACTGGTCTCCATGCAGATGACATAAAAATTTTGTGGTAAGGCTAATGCACTAATGCTAATGCACTAAGACCAGGTTTAAAGTCTAACTTCAGGTATGCAAGCTCAATGGGTCACTTGGGACAGGATCCTGTCTTTTAGCTCAACCTACCTCACAGGATTGTTTTTGCAGAGAAAACTGGAGAAGAAATTTAAGGTAGGCTGCTTTTACTCCTGGAGAAAAGTTAAACATAAATCTGAAAAAGAGATATGCAGTAGATGAAAATAGATGAAAAATTTACTTTATTATTAGCTTTTGGGTAATACACATTTCAGGAAAAGCAACCTTCAAAAAATTTTCCTTTTAAATCTACTGTATGTACATTAAAAATGGAAAAAAATGTTGCCCCATTGTCATATTAATTGAGAATGAAAATCCCTTAACTGTGGAGTGTTTTAAAGATAGACAGCAGAGTGATGTTCCATAAATAATGAGTAGAATTTGCATTCCTTTTGGAAAAGAAGTTTATATCCACAAGAGGGTGCTCCAATCACACCAATGCAAATTCATTGCAAGGTTTATTCACACTTTCCTAAGAGGAAACTTCATTGAACTCAACAAGGGTTACTTCTGAGTAATGTAGATAGGACTGCAGCATTAGAATTCTGTCTTATTGTTCATTGACTCATTTCTCAAAACAAATAGAAGCAACAATTTACCCATTTTTTTGTTGTTGAATGTATTACAGGACTTCTTTACTAAACAATTTCTTACACCTTTCAAACTACAATTAAGAGTATTAACACAATATATACATATTGTATATACTCATCACTATCATCGTCATCGTCATCGTCGTCGTCATCATCATCATCATCATCATCATCATCATCCTTTTAACCATTGTCTATCCACTGCAGGATGAAGGCTTCTTCTGCATGTTTCCAACTAATATGGTTCTGAACTTTCTTTTGCCAAGTAATACTTGCTGATGTTATCGATCCATCTAGTTTTAGGTCTCTTTCATTGACACTTTTTATCAAGCGGGATCCATTCTATGACTGCCTTGGTCCACCTGCCATTGGTCCTTCTATGTGATCAGCCCATTTCCATTTCGATTCTTTTACACTCTTGATGATATTGTATTTTTTTAGTCTGCTCTCTAATCCATGTGCAGGTATATAAATATACATATACCGTTGTGTATATATATATATATATATATATATATGTATGTATATAAATGTATAGTCTTTACATTACTTATGTTGGAATATAGTATCTTAATTAATTACAGCTAGTCCTTAACGTATAACTACTCACTTAGTGACTGTTCAAAGTTACAACAATTCTGAAAAAAGGGACATGACCATTTTTCACATGTACAACCATTGCAGCAGCCCCACGGTCACCTAATCAAAATTTGGGCACTTGGCAACTGGTATATATTAATTGTGGTTTCCAGGGCCTCGGGGTCATGTCATTCATCTTTGGACTTCTGAGCAGCAAAGTCCACGGGGAAGCCAGATTCACTTAATAACTGTGTTACTAACTTAACAACTGCAGTTATTCACTTAACAACTGTGGCAATAAAGATCATAAAATGGGGCAAAGCTCACTTAAGAACTCTCTTAATTAGCAACAGAAATTTTGGGATCAATTGTGATCATAGGTCAAGGATTACTGTATAGTCATTTTCAATTCCTTATTCAACCATAAAACCACCTGCTAAGGCCGTGATGGCGAACCTATGGCACGGGTGCCACAGGTGGCACGCGGAGCCATATTGGTGGGCACTCGAGCTCAGCTATGGCATGCATGCGTGCGCCATCCAGCTGATTTTCAGGCCTTCTGGGCCTATCAGAAGTGAGGAAACACACTGTTTCGGGACTCTGGAGGGACTCTGGGGGGGGGGGGAAGGCCGTTTTTGCCCTCCCCAGGCTCCTAGAAAGGCTGTGGAGCCTGGAGAGAGCAAAAAACGGGCCGACTGTGCCCACCGTGCCATCGCATGCCAAAAGCGGGGGGAGCACGGGGGGGCAGGGCACATAGAATTATGGATATGGGCACGCGTGCGTGTGACCCCACTGCGCTAGCCCCGCTTTTGGCGCGCGATGGCAAAAAGGTTGGCCATCACTGTGCTAAGGCTTGTAACTATTGTTCCTGTTTTAAAGATAGCAAATTCTGATCTGGATATGGCAAACTCCCTGAGAATCCTCGCTTAAATTTTGAATTACAGGTAGTCCTTGCTTAATGACTTTCATGCTTGGAAATGTTAGGAAGGTGCTGAAAAAGTAACCTTATGACCAATTCTCATACTTATGACCATCGCACCATCATTGGTCCCATTATCGGTCCCATGATCAACACCTGGGCACCTTGCAACTGACAGGTGTTTATGCCCATTGTAGCTTTGTGATCAGAATTTGCACACTTCACAACTAGCTTCCAACAAGCTTAGTCAATGCAGAAGCTAGCAATAAAATCACAAGCTGCGGTCACACGATGTCTCGTTTTACAACTGCAGTGGAAATGAAGTCATAAATCCATTTGACACATGTGATGTGTCACTTAGCAATGGATTTGCTGGTTCCAATTGTGGTCATTAAGCAAGGACTTTCTATACTGCATGTTTATCTGAGACATTTCTATGCCATCTTTCTGAAAAGGAATTTTTCCAAGATCATTTAGATGGAACAAAAATCTTTGTTAAGTTAGAGCACTTAAGGTGTCAGGGTGTCAAACTTGGTCACATCACGGGCCGTATCATGACGTATCGCGATGTTTTTGCCTTTGCAGAGTCGGGGTGGGTGACATGACATATCTGGCCCACAGGCCACCAGTTTGACAGGCCTGACTTAGAGGATCTAAAGGCTGCTTAGAAAAATCCACACACATCTACAGATTTCTAGTTTCATTGTTTTCTTTGGACTACAATATCATTGGAACACTGTATTGGACAAAAAATTCACCAGTATGAATGAAGAATAGTTTTTACCTACTATCTATTTTGATCTTAGATCCATTCAAGAAGCAAAGCATCTGTTACTTATTTTAGTTATGTTCTTATTCTCTAAGCCAAGATTTATAAATGCCTCCCACCATACAAGCAGGAATGTTCCAATCTGCTGCTTTCCTGGCCAAGTCCAGAGTAAGGAGTGACAAACCATCGCAACCCTAACGATAGCAGGAGATCAAATGCGTGCAACAGAACACCCATCTCTGCTTGGCAACATAAGCAAAAAAATAAATAAAAAATAAAAAAATCCTCTTCAGCTCTGGGCCCCCTTTTTTCCCCTGCTCCTTGCCTTCCTCCCTGTTGAAGGAATGGCTGGCACACGGAGTTAGCACATCTCGCCAACCATGCGTATCAAAGTCCTGTACATCTTTGGCTGTCGCAGCCAGGGTGGTCGTGGCTGCATGTGGAAAGCCTAAAACAAACACAGACCAGCTGCTGCCAGATGTTGAATGGCTTTCAGGTTCACTTGATGCTTCAGAGGTAGGCGGTCCAAGCGCCACCCTTGCTTTCCCTGTGCCGTTGGAAGGAACAACATGGCCCAAACGCTTGTATCTTCCCCTGCCCATGGGGCACAGCGCTTGTCTTCCATTCAGATCCATCTGAGCAAATAGGAGTCTGCTCCAAGCGGTAGTGGCCACTGATCCATCAAGGTTATGTTAAACAAACCCTGCTGAACAATTTACAACTTGACCTCCCATTGTGCTGGGAGTTCGGTCTGGAGAATTTTTGAAAGACCTTTTTCTTGGGAATGTTATACTTTATGCTATATTCATGAGGCTAAATTAGCCAAATCTAGAGCCCCTGTTTTAATTTTGAAAAAGAGGAGGTTTGGGTCCTTCCAAGACAAAGAACCTAGTAAAAAGCTCAAAAAAAATCAAAAACTGTAAAAGCTATCCTTTGATTATTTCTTTTTGGCCAACTACTTTTTAAAGTAACAAGAGAGTAAATTAGGCAAGTTGTTCATTGTTCTTCACATTGCCTGCACCACCAAGTAGTTAATTTTTGAAGGATCAAATATGAAATGGTTTGATATGCCACCCTGCAAAAGAAGCACCTTCTTAGTCATGCATTATCTGGTGAGATTTTTAAAAATCCTGTGCAATGGCAACAGAAGTTTGCAGTTTTTACTGACATACGTTTAACTTCTCAAATAAGAGCAATAGCATAAAATCATCAAAATATGGCAAAATATTTACAAGACCGCCTACTGCCACCAGTGGCCTCCCACCAGCCGGTACGCTCTCATAGCGAGGGCCTCCTCTGGGTGCCGTCGGCCAAACAATGTCGACTGGCGGCCCCCAGGGGGAGAGCCTTCTCTGTGGGGGCACCTACTATCTGGAATGAGCTCCCCCCGGAGATTCGGAGGATCCCGGACCTAAGCACCTTTCGCCGCGCACTTAACACCTTTTTATTTCGTCAAGCAGGCCTCGCCTGATTCCCCTTTTCTAATTAATATTATAAATTTTAATTTGTTTTAAATTATTGGGGTTTTAATATTTCTATGGCCAAATTTATTTAATTGGATTTTAGTGGGTTTTAAACGTTGTATTTATATGTTTTATTTATGGCTGTTCACCGCCCCGAGTCCTTCGGGAGGAGGGCGGTATACAAATTAAATAAACTTCAAACTTCAAAAGTTATGACTTGTTCTAACTATGACTACAGTTACATGGATGGCTTTCTACTAATGAAAAGAAAAAGCAGTAATGTTTGCTGTTAATCTATTGTTAGTGTTCCATATGCACCCCATAAGGAAGTGGGGTGCATATGGAACATAAGGAAGTGGGGTGCATATGGAACTAATTTTTAATAGATGACCTTACAATGCAATCCAATAGTATTAATGTTCTCACACTTTTACATTGTTGAGATCACGAGAGGAGACAAACCATCATACGGTAACACCATTGGGAGAAAGAATTAAGGCAGAAGGAACAACTAAACTGATTTCTAAGTTAGTATATGTCAGCTGCAAAAAGAGATGCTGTCAAAAATAATAGAGAGGTTTAAACATTCTGGACATTTGAATTTAAATAAACTTTGATTCTTCTTCCATTGTTTATATTAATCTCTGATCATTGCTTATGTCTGGATGGAAAGGTTGCGTGAAAATGCATTCCAATGAATATAGGCCATGCATTTGAAATGCAAAACCAGTTTAAGCCATGACTGCTGAAAAAGTTTTTGGTCAGGTGTACAAAGAACCATCTCCTGAGTTATTTTTGACTATTTAGTTTCACAGGAAAACAGCACTTTTCCCTCTTTTGAATCATATAACGAGCGCTAGGATTGTACCGTATAAACCTTGAGCTTAAAGGTTTGATTCGAGACCATTCAATCAAACTTCCAAATTTGATTTTCTGAATAGTTGAGCTGAATAGTCAAATAGCGTATCTTTAAATTGATTCAGCAACTAAATAGATCCTGCAACTTTTACATGAGTAATTCCAAAAACCAAATCTATTTCATTGGATGGTTTGAACTGAAACATTGAACCAGTAAAATTTTCTGAATCCACTTGAACCTTTAAACTGGATCAAACTGCTCATCAAAATAGAAATAATAATTCAAAGTGGATGACAACTAATCCTTACTGATTAGGAGAGCTGATAACATTATTCAGACATTTTACAGGTGTTGGTTGACTGCTAATGTGAAATGAAATGAACAATTTCCAGTTTCATCCAAGGAAATGTATATTTATATTAAAGGCTCTAATTATGCTTTATTTATGCATGTTATTGGCCTCGTAAGTGTCATCATCAGCATACAGATTGAAGAAGGTTACATGCTTCCATTTATTAGCATTGAGTGTTTTTATGTAGCACTCTTACATCCGGGGTGAAGGTTGGGCTGAGAGATGATGACGAATCTATTGTCATCCAATCAGCTTCCATAGCTAAGGGTAGAATTAGTAATCCAGATGCTCCAACTATTGAGCTCTACAGGTGATAATGTTTCTTTCAGGTAGAAATCTCTGAAGGTATCTCAACTGCAATAGACTCTTTAGCACTTTGTGTGTCTTCGTACATGATCATCATGTCAGGCCCTTGTGCAAATATGCATGAAGAGCATTACCATATGCAAATTCCAGACTGCCAAATACACTTCAGGAATGTTGAACAAAAACTCTGTTTTCTGATCAATAGAATATTAACCTGATTTTTTTAAGTCACATAGATTTTTTTTTAAAATTGACATTTAAGCAGTGGTGAAATCCAATTTTTTTTACTACCGGTTCTGTGGGCGTGGCTTGGTGGGAGTGGTGTGGCTTGGTGGGAGTGGCTAAGTGGGCTTGGCAGGGGAGGGATACTGCAAAATCTCCATTCCCACCCTACTCCTGGGGGAAAGATATTGCAAAATCTCCATTCCCACCCCACTCTAGGGGAAGGATACTGCAAAATCTCCATTCCGTCCCCACTCTGTGGCCAGCCAGAGGTGGTAATTGCTGGTTCTCCGAACTGCTCAAAATTTCTGCTACCGGTTCTCCAGAACCTGTCAGAACCTGCTGGATTTCACCCCTGCATTTAAGGAAAGGTAGCATTAGCTATCATCTATCTATCATTTATCTATCTATAGCTACCTAGCTAGCTAGCTATCATCTATTTATCATCTATCTATTTATCTATCTGTCTATATCTGTCTGTCTGTCTGTCCGTCCGTCCGTCCGTCCGTCTGTCTGTATTTATTTATTTATTTTTCATACTTCTTAACTACCCGTCTCCCTCAGAGAGGGCCTCCAGGCATTGTACAATTTAATAAATAAAATTAAGCATTTAAAAAATAATTTCATATTGGGTTTTTTTTTAAATATAAAACATAATTATAACATTTCAAAAGTTGGAGAGTTCCAAGATGGGGAAGTTAACAGTTGTTAATACAGACAGGGTGTGTAAGACGCACACAGAAAGATATACATGCCAACTGAAAATTCCAGGGAAACAACCTATTTTAACATAGATCTTTGGGAAGGCGACTGCCAATCTAAAAGGCTATAATTATCTAGGCATTCTGGGAGTTGTAGTCTTAGCATAACTTAGCAGTGGTGAAGATTGCCATAGTTGGAGCAAGCAAATGAAACAGTATTGTTTTTAGCCCACGGGAAAGTTCAGTTCAGCCCTTTCCAAAGAGCATAGGAAACCTTCGTAAAAAGAAAGGAGGTGACTCCCAAGTATCAAGCAGGTACCTGAACACCTGAAGCATTCTCTAACCATGACTTCATTGCAAGCACCATGCCTTCTGTCTTGTCTGACTCAAATATTGAGACTCCGGGTAGATTGTTGTTGTCTGACCATCTATTGTCATGTGGCTACTGTGCGAGTTAACAAATGACAGGAAGAACGTTCCCCACTTCTCCCTCCCCCCCCCCCCCCCCCCCCCCGGTGCCATGAGGCTCTCGCCAGCTCACCTCTCCTCCTCCTTCCTCTCCTCCCACCTCAGGCACACACCACACAAGGCAGGGAGGGGGAGGAACAACAGGAGAAGGTTCCCCCATGAAAGGAGCGAAAGGAGCATAAAACCGTCAGCTGCGTGCAAAGCTGAATTCCCACGACCCCCCAGCTGAACTTTTGTAAATAGGCTTGGCAGCCAACCCACTTGCCTTGGAACAAATAAATAAATAAATAAACAAAGTCTCCAGCTGAACTCCAGGAGAGGACGTAGGAGGTTGACTGCTTGGTTTTCCTTTTCTGGTCTTTTTTTTTTTTTTAAAGTTTCTCCCTCTGTCTTCCTCTCTCTGTAATTCTGATAAGATGGTACTGTCTTTTGTCTAAGCATACTTACCCATGTAGTATGGCTGTATTACTTTTATCCTTCTCATCGGTTACACTGCCTTCTCTTCTTGGCATTGTTGTTATGATTTTTATTACTTTGATATTATTATTATTATTATTATCATTATTATCATTATTATCATTATTATCATTATTATCATTATTGACAGTATACACAGCAAACAAGATGACCATGCTGGATTTCGTATTCCAAATCGCTAGTATTATAATATTGTTGTTGTTATTATTATTTACTTTATTCATTAAACATGAAACTCAGTCAACTGAACATTCAAAAATGCATCACAAATATCATTGACTGGTGCTAATGGTTGATACAGGTTGCTGCCAGAGTCCTAGGTATCAACTAAGTACCTTCTTAAGATGTACGATATTCCAAATAGTGCAGTTTTTTGTAGTTCCGCTGATGTTATTGCAGGAAGCTGCAATTTGTTGATGTATCTTATAAAATTCTTGGACATGATACCAAGTGACCCGATGACAATGGGTATCACTGTTACATGTTTCATCCATAGCCATGTAGTTTTGATGGCCAGGTCACGATATTTCATGATTTTTTCCAGTTCTTTTTCTTCGACTCTGGCGTCTCCTGGTACCGTGATGTCAATAAATTGTATGTTTTGGTTTTCGACAACTGTGATATCTGGCGTGTTGTGTTCCAAGTGACGATCTGTCTGTATTCAAAAGTCCCAGAAGATGATGATGATGATGGTGATGATGATGATGATTTCATTGTTTTGCATGTACACCAAGAGTTTACTCACAGACACAAATTATTGTGTGTCTAATCATATTTGGCCAATAAAGTATTTTTTCACACTTAAAAAAACCCAAACCTGAAATCCTGGATGGTTTTTTTTCCTCCAAAACTGTTTCTTCCCCAGAATACACACACCTTTTCACACATATCCATATGTGCTGACCTTGCTGTGCTTTACGTATTTTGACATCTATACAGGTAGTCCTCGACTTACGGCCACTATGGAGCCCCAAATCTGTGTTGCTAAGTGAGACTTTGAATGAATTTTACCCCGTTTTATGGCTTTTCCTGCTACAGTTTTAAGTGAATCACTGTAGCTGTTAAATTAGTGGCACGGTTGTTAAGTAAACCTGGCTTCTCCATTGTCTTTTTAAAAAAATTTATATTTATATGCCGCCCTTCTCCGGAGACTCAGGGCGGCTTACAATGTGTTAAGCAATAGCCTTCATACTTTTTGTATATTTATACAAAGTCAGTTTATTGCCCCCACAAACCGGGTCCTCATTTTACCCACCTTAGAAAGGATGGAAGGCTGAGTCAACCTTGAGCCTGGTGAGATTAGAACTCGCAGTAATTGCAGGCAGCTGGATGTTAAATGCTGCCTTAATAGGAGGCATTAGCCTGCTACGCCACTCAGGCTCTTTGCTTGTTAGAAGGTCACAAAAGGGGATCACATGACATCCTGGACACAGCAACTGTCATAAATATCAGCCAGTCGCCAGCATCTAATTTTGACCACATTTTGATTGCCGAGGAGGCAATCGTTCGCAAAGCGCAGGCACAAAGAGAACCGGTAATAAAGCTGGTTAGAACCCACCACTGACATACATAGACCAATTATGATTAAGCAGAATTAAAGAAAATATTTTAAAACTTAAAGATAAAATACCAAATGAAACTTTCATCACTTATGGGCTTGGGAAGAACTGGAATAAGGAGCCTGCCCTTACTGATCCTGTTGTACATATGTTTATTTTCCCCCCCTCCTTATATCTTTTATTTAGGCATCACATACCGTATATACTCGAGTATAAGTCAACCCGAATATAAGCCGAGGCACCCAATTTTACCACAAAAAAATGGGAAAACTTATTGACTTGAGTATAAGCCAGGGGTGGGAAATGCAGCGGCTACTGGTAAATTTCAAAATAAAAATAGATACCAATAAAATTACATTAATTGAGGCGTCAGTAGGTTAAATATTTTTGAATATTGATTTCAAAGAAAAACAGTAAACTAGCTCTGTAAGTGGAAAAGAGGATCAACAAAAACAATATGGTATCAACAATAACTTTAAAATTACTGTATATGAGTTGGGTAGCTATATAAATTTGTTTAATAAATACAATGGGAAAGGTCTTTGGGGATTCCAGAATTTACATGGCACTAATTGGATTTTTGCACCAGTCAAAAGTGCGAGGACCTGTCAGAAATCACTTTTTTCAGCCCTCTGGGTAGTCCTTTTGTGCACATGGACTACTCAGAGGGCTGAAAAAGTTATTTTTGACTGGTCCTCGCACTTTTGACCAGTCCTCAAACTTACGACTGTCCTCACATTTTACGTTTTTTGCCCTATCTTGTCACCATGGTGAAGAGAAGCAGTTGTGAAATGAGTGACATGGTTGTTAAGAATGCTGCACGGGCATAAATGTGAGGATGGTCATAAGTGTGAGGACCGGTCAAAAGTGCGAGGACCTGTCAGAAATGACTTTTTTCAGCCCTCTGAGTAGTCCCTATACACATATATCACATGACCAGCTAGCCACGCCCACCCAGTCACTGGCTTGATCTAATTTCAGGCAAGTTCAAGCCTCTGTTAAGAGATACCTGCATGCTCTCTCTCTCTCCCTCCTTTTTCTTTTTCTTTCTCTTTCTTTCTTTGTCTCTTTCTTTCTTCTCTCTCTCTTTCTCTTTCTTTCTCCCTCCCTTTCTCCTTCTCATCTGGCATTCTTAGAGCTCCACTACTTATTAGCTTAGCCCAGGGGTGGGCAAATGTGGCCCTTTTACAACCTGTGGACTTCAACTCCCAGAATTCCTGAGACAGCCAAGCTGGGAGAATTCTGGGAGTTGAAGTCCACAGGTTGTAAAGGCCACATTTATCCACTCCTGGCTTAGTGTGAGTAAGGATAGCTAGCAGCCAATTACAAGAAGCTCTCAATTACAAGAAACTCTCAACTCAAGCTCAGTGCACATGGGATCTCCCTAAACAGTGAGGATTTCTTTCTTTCTTTCTCCCTTGAAGCCCACCCCACCCCACCCCCGCAGGCCATTTTTGCTTCCATGGGGCTGCAAGGAGTCTTGCTAGGCACCCCCCTCATGCCCCTAGCAAGCCTCCCTGCAATCCCTGGGAGTCAAAAAGGGGCGGGGGGAGGGGCGTCACACACACACACCCACGCCCCATTTTGGCTTTAGCAAGCCTCCCTGCAACCCCGGGAGCCAAAACAGTTGCAGGAAAAAAGGCTTTTTTTTCGTCACTCCATTATAAGTCGAGGGGGGCTTTTTTCAGCATGAAAAATGTGCTGAAAAACTCGGCTTATACTCGAGTATATACGATATATTATTTAGATTATAAACTTGAGGCAGGAAGTGCTTCAGTTATGCTCTGGGACCCTTCTTCACTAAACACTCTATATAAATTGCATCATTGCAATTACTTTGAAGCTCATTGTTGTTGTTGTTGTTGTTGTTGTTTTTAATAAGGAACAATTTCTGTTTTGTAATTACTTTTGATATGTTAGCAATCATGCATGATATTCTGGCAAGAAATCAGAACCAAGATATCTGACTAATTATAAATGTCAGTCCTGCCCAAATTCTGCACAAAATAGCAACCTTTCATGTTTCTGGGTTAAACTGGATTATTATGGATGATGTAAACATGTGGATTCCATGTATTGCTGGAAACTGATGTATTCAAGCCACGTAAGTATGGAGGAAAATATTTCAAAGGTTTAACCCCATTCCAATTCAACTGGAGAAGTGGTAAAATATGGCTAGTTTACAGTCCAACCGAGACCCCATTTTAGATTCCTAAAAAAAGAGTTATCTTCTGAGATTTAAATATTTCCCTTATCTTCCTGATGTAACATCATCAGGAATTTCTATTCTTTTTACAACTAATGGAATTGTCTATGGAGATTCTCAGTCATTCAGGTCATGGTTGTCACCCAGGTGCTTTTTCAAAAGGCAACTGGGCATTCTTTTATATAAGATTATATAAGATTACTTATTTTGAATAGTGCAAGTGTATGAATGGATTTCCAGAGAAAATTGTGCACTATGACTGCAAGGAATTTAAATCCTTGCACTCTCCACCATTCAGTCAGAACTGAAGAAGCTTCTTGGGTGAGAAGCAAAACGACTTCAAGGAAAAACAAAGGAAGTCCAGTTGCTTTTTGAAAAAGTACCTTTGGGACAACTGGCAGGAATTGTTAGCTTACCAATTTCTGAGTCAACTCTTTCTGTTTTTCTTCTCCAGCAAGCACACAATCAGACTCATTTGCCACATTGCTTTGTGAGTATTGCAGGCACTGGTGGTAATGCCAGACATAGGGCTGTAGTATTGTTCAAATGCCAAGGAAGAAAGGAAGGGAGAACAGGAAGGAAAAATCCTTCTGCTCTAGCAAATCGGTTCAGAGAAAAAGCACTGAGTAGGAATAGTAACATGCATGCCAAGTTCTAATTCACTATGAAATTTGGAAGCATCATTGTTTTCCTGTTTTGGCAACTTCCAAATTCAGAGGCTTTAAGTCCCAGAATTCCTAATCAGCATGGCCCCTGCTAAAATTTTTTAGAGTTGAAGTCCCCTCATCTGGAAATTACCAAAGTAGGGAAATCCTGACCTGGATTAAAATATAATAATTGTTAAGTGGGGAGGTTAGAAAATAAAGCTGCTCAGTTGTTGATTTACATGCACTCATGTATATGCATCCTGAAAATGCAATGTCATACTACTCCAATGAAATCTCAGGGTGCTTCACTGTGGACTTGTAATTATTGTTAGCAGTATTCCTAAAATTAACTTTTAATTTTAAATTTTAATTAAATAAAATTTAAAGAGCCTTGGTGGCACAGCAGACGAAACTGTTGTTAAAGTAGCACTTGGCTGCCATCTGCCTGCAATTAGTGCAAGTTCAAATCTCACCAGGCTCAAGGTTGACTCAGCCTTCCATCCTTCCGAGGTAGGTAAAATGAGGACCGGTTTGTGGGGGCAATAAGCTGACTTTGTTTAAAAATAGAACACTGCTTAGGGGTGGGGGTGGGGGGCAAAAAAAAAAAAGCCCTACTAAGCAGGTATATACAAAAATATGAAGGCTATTGCTTAATGCATTGTAAGCAGCCCTGAGTCTCCAGAGAAGGGCGGCATATAAATCGAACTAATAAATGAATGAATGAATGAATGAATGAATGAATGAATGAATAAATAAATAAGTAAGTAAATAAACAAACAAACAAACAAAGAAACAAACAAACAAATAAATAAATAAAAAAATTATTTAGATTAGCAGAAGCTCTAAAATGTCTTACAAAGCATATTAGGGAACATGACAGACAGTAACAGAGCTGGAAGGCCCCTTAGAGGTCTTCTAATCCAACCACTGCTCAACCAGGAGATCCTATACCCGTGAGGGCGAACCTATGGCACGTGTGCCCGAAGTGGCACATGGAGCCATGTCACCTGGCATGTGCGGTGTTTCTTGTTTGACTTTCTGGCGTGCATGCGCGCATGACGATCAGCTGGCCTTTTTGCATGCGACAGTGCCGGACACTAGAAGAGCTGGTCATGAGCATGCACACCGGCTAGCTGATCGTCACATGTGCATGCGTGCCAGAAACCCAGAAGAGTAGCTGGATGAAATTGGAAGTTCAGTAGCTGAAACTGGAAGTTCATTTTTGGGGGTTGCATGCGCCCTGGGTAACTCCTGCTCAATAGAGTCTTCTAATATTGCTCAAGCAGGAAATTCTGTACCATTTCAGACAAATGGTTGTCTAATATCGTCTAATATCATCTTAAAAACCTCCAGCGTTGGGGCACTCACAACTTCTGGAGGCAAGTCATTCCACTGATTAATTGTTCTAACTGTTAGGAAATTCCTCCTTAGTTCAAGGTTGGCTCTCTCAATTATTAGTTTCCATCCATAGTGTCTAGATTATTTTTCTAGAAATTTCATGAAACAACTCTTCAGACAGAGGATAGATTGAAACAGAAGACACTTTGTAGAAAACTTCTCAAACAGACGCCTTCTTCTTTTGCCCAATAGATTTTCTACCAATAATATGCAAGATAGAAAAACACAGAAGAAAAAAACACCACTTTTGGGTTTCAAGGCATGTATCACTCCCTAAATGCCATCAACAGCCTCCAACTTTGTTATTATTACAATCATTATTTAATATACATAATACTGTTATTGGAAGCAATCAAGTTCAGAGACCATCAGGAATGCCACACAGTTCAGGCAATTTCTAAACTGTCATGTGAGATCATGTGAGAAATACCAAAATCTCACAAGCGCTTGTGTGAAAAAGATTCGTACATCAGGTTTTCATTTTAGGTTTTTGAAGCTCAAGATTTTAGGTTTTTGAAGCTCAAAAGATGTGGCAGTCTTGTAAGATTGTAAGATTCCAGCTGATTCTTGTAAGATTCCAGCTGATTTCAGGAGGAAAGGGCGGCTTTGACCTAAAATGGTTGCTGGCTTTTGCTTAACAACATCGTAGGGAAAAAAGGACACTCCTTTGACATTCATTTTTTGGATTCGGAACTATTTTGATGCCAGGGGAAAAAAAAAACCCAATAGATATTCTCAAAATTATGAAGATGGATTTGAGGATCCTTAGCACTTTCTTTGATGGCATGACTTGCCTGCCTTATTTTTCTAGAGGAAGTATAAATTAAAATTAAGGCCAGTGGATGCAAGGAGGCTGCCTAAAAATAAATAAATAAATAAAAATGCAAACTTGGTAGTACAATGCCTTTGGGGGCCAATCTGTGCTTTGCATGCAAACCCTGTGAATCTGATTTGCATCACAGAGGCTAACACTTTCTGAGAGCCACGATTAAGCAAATCAGCCGCCTTTTAAGGAATCAGTCCATTTCATACATCTCCACAGAGATGCCCACCTTTTATTTATTTGCAGGACCCAGGGCTTCCACGGGGTTGCAGGACTGTTTTCTTCACACAATCCAAACATTGCTCCCCTCAGACAGAGACAAAGCACCCACATCATTTGCTTGGTTGCTGAATTCAGCTGCTTGCCACTCTATAGAATGCCTGCCTCTGTCAGCCAACTCCTGAATGCTGCCTTCACAGGGACCCACGTCCCGATATTGTTATTGTCACGCAAGGCATTGGATGCATTTGTTTCTCAGTCTTTTTGCTGAGCGGAAGTCTGGTTTATAGGCTTGGCAATCCTGGGTCTGGTTCCATTACGAGGCCACACAAAAGCACATCTCTCTTTTCACAGCTTTTGGGGAAAATGAATGCTCCCATCTCCTCTCCCCTCCCCCCGCAATCTTTTCTTTATGGGTTCTTTTCATTTCATTGGTTGGGATTTTGATGGCCATATCAGAAAGACAGCCATTATTCCTCTCTGTGATAGATCACATTTTAACACATCCAAAGGTGTTTGTCAAAAGGTAACTGGATTTTTTTTTTAAAAAAAAATTCCTTGAAAACATTTCTCTTCTCATCCAAGAATATTCTTCAGTTCTCACTGATGGTCAGAATTGAAGATGCTTCTTGGATGAGAAGCAAAATGTTTCCAAGGGGGGGGGGGAAACCCCTTTAAAAGTCCAATTGTCTTTTGAAAAGCACCTTCGGCACAACAATGACTTGGATTATTGAGAATCCCCATAGACACACGTTAACAAGTTTGGAAGATTCCAGAATCTATAAATGGATCACCTTAGGAGTTTATTACAACAGTTGTTGCATTTAAGCTGAATGCGGAAGTGGTGTGGAGGAAGATATACATGTCGGAGTAAATTAGTATAAGCACCTTTGATATTGCCATAATGCTGACAAAAAAATTTACAAGAGACAAAATAAAAAGTTCTGTCATTCAGTTCTATATTCTCCTAGGCAGTTCAGTTTTGATCCATTTGTGTAGCAAAAGTCATTCACCATTTCAACCCCATGGGGGTTGGGTTGGGGAAGGAAACACACTACCATCTAAAAATTCCTAAGAAATTTTTAGGAATTTTAAGGAAGACTTAAGGAGAACAAGAAAAAAAAAAAAGCAGAACACTTGGATTATTCTTCTTTCAAATGTCATCGGGCTGTATCAGGCCTAGCTTAGCTTAGTTTATTTAGTAATGTCCATTACTAAAAAGCAACATCAATATAAACAATGCAACCCCTTAGTCTTACCAAGCTATGAACTGGAATATTTATTCAGTCATACTGAGTAAAAATATGCCAGACCAAGCCCAGAGTTAAGATAATGAGGTTCAATTGATTCCAAATTGACCCATAATTTTTATTTGCTTACACCTATGATGGTGAACCTATGACACACGGAGCCAGGTGGTACACGGAGGCACACAGGTGGCACACGGAGCCATATCAGTGGGCACGCGAGCATTGCCATAGCTCACCTCCAGCGTACATGCATGCTCCAGCCAGCTGACT
Source organism: Ptyas mucosa (assembly GCA_012654045.1). Classification (NCBI taxonomy): domain Eukaryota; kingdom Metazoa; phylum Chordata; class Lepidosauria; order Squamata; family Colubridae; genus Ptyas; species Ptyas mucosa. Next base: position 10,109,988 of record WNWU01000020.1, read on the forward strand.
TTTGGGTCTTCCAGTCCCACCGAAAGTTGGGAAGTGGCCTGTTTTTGCCCTCCCCAGGCCCCTAGAAAGCCTCTGGAGCCTAGGGAGGGTGAAAAACGGGCCTACCGGTCCATCACGTGTTAAAAGCAGGGGGGGCAGGGGGGCACACGCGCATGTGTGGGGTCAGGCCGCATTGAATTATGGGTGTGGGCACGCATGTGGGCAACCTTCCCGCGCTCCCCCCATTTTTGACACACAACGGCAAAAAGTTTAGCCATCACTGGCTTACACCTAGTAACCAAACTAAAACTATGACTTCTAAACTACTAGATTTATACTGAGAGATTCTAGGGTGTGGCTACCCCAAACTCTTCCCTGTTCGACTACCTAGTTCGGAACTTCACAGTCTCTTGATAAGTTTCTCTCTCAGAAGGCTCTGAGTTGGCAAAATCATCCCCCTCCCTCCTGTGCGAATGCACAGTCCATCACAAAACTTCACCCTTTGTATCCTAGTAACACAAGTTCTAAAACTGAAGTTGGCAACTTTGAAAGTAACACCATGAATCTAAAGAAGAAGAAAAAGAAGTATGACATCTGTCTAATGTTCCAGGAAACATTTCCTTACCGCCAAAGTTTAAAACCAGCGATGACTTGGCTTGTAAAGCTGGCAGTACCATAGGACATGAGCCAGAGTTTCAGTTTGCTCTGGTATGACAGGATGAAAGAACAAGGAGGGTGCAGGACTAGCTAGTCTAAGAGCAAAAGCCTAACCTTTTTGCTAAAGCCTCATAAACAGGAACACGGGTTTGGTCGATATACTTTCCTTCCAATTCAAGAAAAGATAGGAGGAAAGAATCTGAACGTGCCATGAGGAACAGTCCAAAGTCACATTCTAGTAGAAATTTTATTGGGTGAAAAAGGCAATTTGTCCATACGATGTGTAAGAAATATCGTATTTTTCGGAGTATAAGACACACCGGAGTATAAGACTCACCTTAGTTTTGGGGGAGAAAAATAAGAAAAAAACTGATTGGTGGGTGGATCAGCCTCCCGGAATACCCCCAATCAGCTGTTCCCAGAGGTGAAGTTTAGCAACAGATTCATTGATTGTGAGCTCTGTGCCTTGCTTTTTTTTTGCTTTTTTTTCTGCCTCTGAAACTTCTGAAACTCTGTTTCAGAAAAAACTTTTTTTTTCTGCCTCTGAAAGCCTCCGAAACAGACCTTCAGAAAAAAAGCCTCTGAATCTCTATTCAGGAGGTTTTTTTTCTGAAGCTCTGTTTGGGGCTTTTTTTCTGAAGCTCTGTTTGGAGGCTTTTTTTCTGAAACTTCATTTCTGATGCTTTTTTCAGCCTCTGAAACCTCTGTTTGAGAAGCTGGGCGGGGCTACATTCGAAGTATAAGACGCACCCAGATTTTCACTCTCTTTTCTGGGGGAAAAGATGCATCTTATACTTCGAAAAATATGATAAATATTGAGTATTGCATGACAATGTACTTTTTTTAACGTTAGGTTTTTTTCATCTTATTTATTTGTTTCATGTGAAACAAATAACATTAAATTATTTGAATGCATGCAACATTCAAATGACAATGTTATTTAACTATAAGGTCACCTTGGTAATTGGTTGAGGATTAAAATAAAGGCTTCGCCTACCAGCTTAGGATCAGGATGGAGGGTGCTGTTTTGTTTTTCTTCAGGAATTATATCTCAGGTCTTGATCTGCCTGCGATATTTGCCAGCTGACAATGGTAGCTGTGTAGGCTGGCAAAAAGTAGGATTCTGTAGGCGATAACCTGTGTGGACAAAGAGAAAGAAGTGGCTTGGGAAGGGTTTCAACACTGGTGTGAAGTAGCCTTAGTTTAGTTGGTGGATTTGGCACATACACACAGTTCTTTGCTTTCTTTGTAACTCAGAATCTCTGAAAGCTGCTATATAGCAAGTGAGGAAATGGCTGCGTATCTCATCTAACCATCAGCGTCTGCAAAACAAATATTGTTTTGTGGCCTCTCTTTTCTGCTTTCATTCTGATTACATTTATTATTGAATTACAATGTTTGAATTGTAAATGTATTCCAACCTTGTGAATTCCCAAGATTAGGCTGCCACTGCTTAAAGCACCAAGAGCATTAGCCTTTGGCTCATCACCATGAATAATTTAAGGGTCTGTCGACATGACTTCTGGAGAATGATAAGCCGGTTCTTTCTCCCTGCAGGACTAGGCACTCCCAACACATGGAAAATATTAGGTGAGTCCTGCAATGTTGTTAAATAAAATACACCCAAAGAAAATACAATTATTGCTCAAGTGAAAACATACCACAAGGGATTATTAAAATAGCAAGATGTTTTATATTTTAAGGATGTCCCAGCTTCATTTTGCCCATTGCAAAACTGACACAAAGACACTTCTAAGCTAATACCCACAACCTCTTTAGTCAGATCTGGTTCAATGGAATTTTCAGAAGGAATCTTGTCACTATGTGGCTTATATGCCACCTTCAAGCAGGATAGCATTGTGCTAAATGACTCGAGACTCGTGTATAAATCAGTGTAACTTCGATTCTTCTACTTCTCCATAGATTGGAAAATCTTTCTGATACAAGCACTACATTCTTTCTTTCTTTGCTATAGTTATAGACAGATATTGTTTTGAGCAAAACCTGCCTCCATTTTTGTGAAGGTCAAATTATCTGCTCTAGCTTTCATATAAAAACTAAGGAGAAAGAGCCACTGGAGATCAAGGCATAGATAGATAGATAGATAGATAGATAGATAGATAGATAGATAGATGATAGATAGATAGATGATAGATAGATAGATGATAGATAGATAGACAATAGTGAGACTATGAGAGAGAGATTCAAAGAAAAGGAGGAGGGAGAGAGGGAGAAGGAGGGAGAAGGAGAAGCAGAAGGGGAAAGGGAAGGGGAAGAAAAAAAGAAGGGGAAGGAGGACGAGAAGGAGAAGGGGATAGCGAAGGATGTAGGCAGTAGGCAAAGGAGGAGGAGGAGGAGGAGGAGGAGGAGAAGGAGAAGGAGGAGGAGGAGGAGGAGGAGGAGGAGGAGGAGGAGGAGGAGGAGAAGAAGAAGAAGAAGAAGAAGAAGAAGAAGAAGAAGAAGAAGAAGAAGAAGAAGAAGAAGAAGAAGAAGAAGAAGAAGAAGAAGAAATTTTTGCTATCAAAGGCAAAAGAAAGAAGGCTGGGTCCTCAATTAGAAGAGTATGATATCAAAAGTCTCTTTCTTGACCATTCCGAACACTTCCAAAGCTCTTGTTTTTCCATGTTTAGAATTCCTCAGTCAAAAAAACCCAACAGGAGATATATGATGTTTTAGTCAGCTTTGCAGCATGTGTCCAACCTGACTCGCAGCCCATGTCAGCACTAGTTCTGTTGGAGATGAATTCCTTCCTGTAGCTTCATTTCCAAGGAGGAAATTTGCTTTTTAAAAAATCAGAAGCAAATCTAACTAACCAAAAAGGTCACCGTGAGAAAGGTAAAACTCAAATATCTTCCCTTCTGTGAGGAGCTCCAATTTTTGAGCCCTTGAAAAGATGGTTACAATTGACCTCTATACTCTAGAATACTATACATCAGACATTCCATTACTTAGCAGTTTTTATACTACATTTATTATGGAGGCGGATAAAGTAAGCATAATACTTATGCTTTTCTGTTTTTATTCCTGAAAATTGAATTGGTCATAGAAGCTAATGAAACCATATAAGCTATGTGTAGTTGGTTCAAGGAGAGACTGATACATCCTTGTGGGATTGTAAAGAAAGGGTAAGAGATCATCTCAAGATGCTTCACAGTATTAAAGAAGATGGATGATGACAAGGAGAGGACCTTCTTTGTTATTCCATGCACTTATGGCATTCCATCCCCAGGGAGGCTCAACTTTTCCCCTTCCTGGCTTTTACTATTTAATGAGTTTTACCATCTGATTTTATCCTTGCTTTTATTCTCGCTATTTCATAACGTGTATATATATGGAAATTGGGGGGCTTTATTGTATTTTTAAAAATGCTTTGTATGTTTTTATTGTAAATTAGCCCAGGAATTACCAATACGAAGGTTAATATAAGTATGAGGGATAACGGGAATTCAAATTATTGAGCAGCTTACAGTTATAATTCACCAAACTCACATAAAAAGAGATGCTCAATATTGTTCACCAAGAACTGAAGTTCAAAATGTCACTGGGATATATGGTCCAGATGACAATTTCCCTCCACAAGAAGCAAAGGTGATGGTTTTCCTTGTACACTGACTTGTGGAAGTATATTATGTCCAGGATTGATCAAATAATTTGCAAGCAAGAAGACAACTGGTTGGTAGACTGTGCGAGGGACATGGTTCATTGGTTCTCCCTCTGCCCCCCCCTTTTATTAATTCTGGTATGTAAACTTTAAAAAGCTGCCAATAAAATATAAAGAATCCAATGGCTAAATGTCATTAAAGACCCATGTTTATGCAAGTTTTGCCTTTGCTATTTAAGAGTCTGGGCGAACCGCACATAAGTCGCAAGTTTGTATAAGCATGTGGAGCGCACATGGATTTGATTGCATGACAATCTGTGCAGTGAATAGCCAATTGTGCAATATCGTTTTGCCAGGCCATCTCAAAGGGAAAGCTATTTTATTCTTGCTTGGGTACCACCACGCAGTTCCCAGGATATTTGATGTATGGGGTGCTGAGGCTGCGGTCCCATTTGGTCTACTGCTATTCAGGAAGTTTCTGGAGCCAAACACAACCTATTCCCGTAGCTTTTTTTTTTTTTAAACCACCATGCTTGGTCCAATTCTCCTTGCTCCAAAACCAATCTTTTCAGCTCCATTGGTCCTCCCACAGAATTTGGGCAGACTGACCAATGCAAATATGTTTGGAACAGAGGGACTCACAATTCCTCTTTTTGCTGTTTTGTTGTGAGCATTTGACAAAGTGAGTGGCGAAGAATTGATGTTTTTGAATTGTGGCATTGGAGAAAAGTCTTGAGCTTCCCTTGGACTTCAAGGAGGTCCAATCAGTCGATCTAAAGGAAATCAACCCAGATGGTTCTTTGGAAGGACAAATGCTACAGCTGAAGCTCTAAATACTTTGAATACTCTCTGAATACTTTGGCCACCAAATGAGAAGAGAGGACTGATTGGAAAAGACATTGATGCTGGGAAGGATTGAAGGCAAAAGGAGAAGGGGAAAGCAGAGGATTAGATGGTTAGATGGTGTCAGCAATGCAATGAACATGAATTTGGGCAAACTCTGGGAAACAGTGAGGACAAGGGGACATGCTGTGTTCCCTGAGTTTGCAAAAAGCCAGATATGACTTAATAACTGAACAACAACATCAATGTGTGCGGATGTGAATGAGTAGATTGGCATTCAGTTTTTTTCCCAACATCTCATACCTTGCTATGTTCAAAGCTATTTTGTACCTTCCTGTGCCAAAGCTAATTGCTGAGCAAATTAGAAACATTGGCTCTTTATGAAGATAAAAAGTCCTTTGAACCGATCTCAGGTGGCCCATGGGCATAGGCATAAACTAGGTCAAGGTCAGCCAGAGTTCATTGTTTTCATAGTTATCATTATTTTAATAATTCATAAGTTTTCCCCATTCATCATTTCCACACCTTGTATAAACTGTTCTTTTCTACGATTAGACAAGTCACTAAATATTTTTCCCCCTACCTTGTTTAAGAAATATGCAGGTTTTCTCAAATTCTTATTTTTAAAGAACTGAGTGGAATGAAACATTCATTTACCTGCAGCAACCAATGCAGTTGGAACATGATAAGAGCATTCCAACCAAGTGTCACAAGCATGACTAAAGAAATGTTCAGGAATTTTAAACCAGACACATAGATAGCTTTTTTTTTTTGCCCCAGATGGACAAACCTATCAGTTTTATGTTCTCCCTCTCCCTCTTCCTCCCTCCCCCCCTCTCTTGCACACACATATATATATGGAGAGAGAGAGGGAGGGAAGGAGGGAGAATTTATTTTTAATCCGATTTGTGCAGGAACTTACAAATTTTCTAAAATAAAAGAAAAATAAAAACTGCATAAAATTCTCCAATGTACCAGAACATTAACCCCATATCCTAGGACTGTCACATTTACTTTACACCCAGAATTCCTAAGGCAGATTTCACAGCAAAACAAACATTAAGGGGTGAGGGTGGAAAAGAAACACCCTCTTTGCAACTGTTCCAGTTTCAACAACCATAGAAATAGTGAATTGCTCAGGAAAGCAACATTTTTCTAGAAAGACAATGACATGAGCAAATAATTATGGGCATTATGAGAAGTAATAAGAGACGAGCTTCTTCGGCCAATGTAAATGCCATCGGCACCATGAGGTGTGTTTTTTTAATGATGTTGGGACACTGGGAATGCGGGAGATTAAAAATATTAAAGACATATATGCAGTATAGAGGGTTGCAGAGACCTGATATGTTCTTTAGGAAAAAGGAATTGTATTAAGTGTAGGAACAAATGTTTTAATATGAAATACATGTATTACTGCAACTGACAGCTGAGGGAAACGGGAACAGATGGATTTGGGAAGCTTCAAAGTTTTTATAACCCATTCTTGATGGAAAGCATCAACTTTTATTTTATTAACTCTTTTCTGCCTTTGGGAAGGTGAGGGCCCTTTCTGGTTTTCTGCCTTCTTCCTTTCTCCTTGACCTTATGAAATTGGCCTCAGGTTATTGCATCTCCTGAATTTTATGTAGCAGCTGGCTGCGATTAGAAGGATTGGAATGGATAAGTGCTTGATTAACTTTCAGCTGTTCTTGGTTTACCCACATTTGTACAGGAGAATTAATATTTTAGTTCAGTGGAATGTTGGACATTAATGCATTCCAGACATTTTTGGGCCCACCCAAACAATAGATTCAGTGGATTCTTTTTTGTTGTAGACCAAACTTTCCCCAATCTGCTGCTGGCTGGATGAATTGGACTACTGCTCTCTTAATTCACATGTTAAGGCCAATTTGGCATGTCCTGGGTTACAGAAAGCCACTCTAGATATATATTAGAATCTGTTGTTCTTAATGTTCTTAAACTAATATTTATATTGCATCCGGAGATAATTAACCCACTCTTTGTGACCAAAAGGAAAAAAAATATTCTCTGTGTGTCCTTTTTCTGTAGCACTTAAGATTCAGTTCCTGTGACATTTATTGTGGAGCAAGTAAATCCCAATCAATCTTACTCTGAAGTCAGATACTACATGGACAGTCAACTGGGCAGATACAAACTGAGTTCTGGTTTTTAATACTTCCAACGAATTGTAGTTTCCTCAGCTCTAATTTGAATCCTTCTTCTGTAGATGCTTGAGAACTGTCCTGTATTGCATCTGGCTATTATACAGGTCACTTAATTATCTAGTCCAGAGGTGTCAAACTGGTGGCCTGTGGGCCAGAGGCCTCACCTGCAGGCCACGCCCACCCTTTTTCCCTCCAAATGTTGTGATACATCACGTGACAGCAACGTGATTGGGCGAGTCTGACACCCGTGATCTAGCCTATTGTTGCCTGCATAAGATTGTGGGTTTCACTCTTCCATATCAAACAATGGATTCAGTGCAGTTTACTTCTTGACTAAATATGTGTTTTTCACTAATTTGTTATAACAGTGCTTTGCAGAACAAGGCATAATATCGAGATTACAGGTAGTCCTCAATTTACGACCACAATAGAGCCCAAAATGTATGTTGCTAAGTAAGATGGTTGTTAAATGAATTTTATGACCTTTCTTGCCACAGTCGTTAAGTGAATCACTGCAGTTATTAAGTTGGTAACATGGTTGTCAAGTGAATCTGGCTTCCCCATTGACTTTGCTTGTCAGAAGTCACAAAAGGTGATCACATGACCCCAGGACACTGTAACGGTCATAAGTGTGAACCAGTTGCCAAACATCTGAATTTTGATCACATGACCAAGGGGATGTTGCAATGGTTGTAAGTGTGAAGAACGGTCATAAGTCACTTTGTTCAGTACTATTGTAACTTTGAACGGTCACTAAACAAACTGTTGTAAGTCAAGGACTACCTGTACTAGCCAATGGTGATAATGATGATGAAGAAGAAGAAGAGATGAAGTGTGGCTGATGCACGTTAATAGGCTTTTCTATTTTACAAATAGCAGCTTCTGAACAGACACTATGCAGAAGTCAACCCTTCCTTTATTATGGTCTCTCCTTTCTGATATATCATTTTTATTGATAATTTGGCATATTAATTTTTATTGAAAGTTTGGTATATTAATTTTTATTGAAACATTTAAATAAGAAGATAAAAGCTAGCAGCAACTAGTATAAAGTTAGGAAACAAAAAGATAAAGAAAGAAATCAAAGAAAAAGAAAAAAGGTGCAAGAAAAAAGTTGAAGAAAAAACAGAAAAGAAAAAAATTATTAAAACGTGGCTTCCAATATTCTTCACAGCAGTTATAAATGCAAATGCATTTTAATTTCTCTCTCTAACATTACTTCATATTACTCTTTTTTCTTTAATCTAACCTGTCTAATCTTCAAAACCATAATCACAAATTCATTTCTTTTCATTTTTACACAAGTTTCTAAAATGTCCCAGTCAACAAAAAATGTAGAAAATATATTTTCTCTAATCAAAGAAATAAATTAATCCATTTCAGCAAAATCTGAGAATTTCACCAATGATTCCTCCAGAATGTGTAGTGTTGAAACTTTCTACGTCTGGGCACAGAGTAATCTCATCACAGTAATCATATATTGAAATAATCTTCCATGAATTTTTCTTAATAATTCTTCATTAATCCTAAAAAGAAAACTTCCAGCACCTTCCCTTATTATAGTCAATGTCCAGAAATCTATTTAAGATAAAAAGTAATATCTACGAAGTGTGGGCAATCAAGAAGTTGCAATCCAATTATACAGAGGGCATAAGTTGGGGGCCATTGCTACATAGGAGAATGCTATATAGGTTCCTCAGAATTTAAATCAGCTTCCCCCAAATCAATAGCATAGTCAAATATACAAATTCCTGTTAATTTTAAACCTGGTGGCTTGAGAGAAATTCTATCTTTCTCCATTATATCCTTTGTAGCAGGATAATTGCAGATGTAACTATATCTATAGTTGTCATTCAGATTGTTTCCAGATTTTTCCAGCACATTCATGTATTTGAGATTAAAATGAATTACACTTTTTTCTATGGTTTCGGGTTTTTTGTTTTGTTTGTTTGGATTGTTATGTATGATCATTCATATTATGTTCAGTATCATGTATTCTCTTTTCTACAATCAGTGGAAGTAGAATAAGCCTGGCCAGAGATGATTTCCTGTGGGCCTTCAAATTTTTTCCTCATTTTCTGCAGGATTAACATTATAAATAACTTTCCTGCCCAAACAATGAAATGCAAAATAGTTACTATGCAGACAGCCATGTCTGGCTTCATGGTTGCTAATAATGCCATGTGTTTAGTTCAGCTTGACTTCCATCCTCGTTTTAGCATAGCAACAAGGCAGACCTCATGTGGTGTGATTTATAATATATCACAACCTGAGACAATTTTCTAGTGGCTATTGCTTTTATTGACATCTTTCTCATTGTATATTGGTTGCTGAACCCATCAGAAATAGGAGAAAATGCTACACGGATGCCTTCATAAAAGTTCCATCACAATAATAATTAATAGGAAAGTGACAGTGCTGGTCTCTTCAGACCAAACATGAACATTTAAAAATAATTATTGAAGAACATCTATATATATCTGTATCTATATTTAAGGGCTGGGTGGTCTGCTTAATTCTATATATTTGGCAGGAATGGATTAGACTATGTCAAGAGGAGAGGCCAAGTTAACAGGGAACTGCCAGGAGACTGACCCTGTGATAACCCGGGGCATGGCACGAAAGCAACAAAGCCAGAGAACAGATCTAACTCCCCTTTATTGCTCCAACTTTGCCCCAAAGATCCCCATGTTTACTATACGTCCTGGAGCAAAGCCTCTGGCTGAGAGTAGTCCAGTAAGTCCAGTAAGCAAGGTTAGCTAAACAGTAACCAGGGCCAGCAGTCCAGTAAGCCAGGTTAGTCAAACAGTAACCAGAGCAAGAAGTTCAATGAAGCAGGCAAACCGGGCAAGCCCCAGAAGACAGAGCACAGTAATCTCCAGGCGTCGGCAAGTGCACATTAAGCTTCACAGATTCAAAGTTTGTTCCGACAAATGCCCCTCCCACCAGCATCTCCTTACATTTTAGTCCCCAGGGGTGCCTTGTGAGGGGGGGGGGCACTGTCCTCCCTCATAGCCGGTTCAGTTTGCGTTGTTCTTGCCTTCTCTCTTCTCTCCGTGCTCTAGGATCAGGAGGGGGTGATCCTTGCTCTTTGCCTGAGCTCTGTCTCTCCTGCTCCTCCCTGTCTACCAGTCTTTCCAATCCTGAAAAGCCCTCCCTGGACTGACTCTGCCCTTCCCCAGTTTCCTCCAAACCCAACAGAGCCACCCTCTCAATCTCTGTCGGCTCTTGTTCCAGCTCATCTTCCCCTGCAGATTCAGACTCCAAAGGGGTCATGACAGACCCCTTTTAGTGTGCCAAGAAAGAATACAATATGTACACATGCATTGTAAGAGGGTTATGGGATTCATGGTTAGCCTTTGTTTCTGTAGCCACTGTTGGTTTGCAAGAAATTTGACTAGATTGCCCTGTAGGTTTGGAGTATAGACTCCAAAAATATCAATAGTATCAATAGAGGAGATTCTAGAAGAGGGAATATCAAGGAATATTTATATGTTCTATTTTTATTCATCCATTTGATTTATATTTCTATTCAGCTAAATATTGGCACAGCTTAACAGTTGTTGACATGCAAAGTTTAATTAATTGTAAAATATAAATTAAAACCTAGGCTAAAACTAATTAAAAATTAAATGTCCCTGCTGTACACATCAATCTATCCAGACGTAAAATCATGATTAATTTGAAGTCTTTTTTAAAGTAATATTTTATATAAAAATGTTTTCTTCAAATAAAAGGAGGACCAGGAATCTTTATAATGAGGGTAGAGTTCAAGGTACAGATTGTGTAACCCAGGGGTGAAATGCTCCCTGGGTTCGGATCGGATCGGATCAGGCAATCCAGTAGCGATTGTTACAATTGGTTCTGCGATCCGGTAGCGATGGTGGAGCAAAGCTCTGCCCACCCGCCCGAGTGTCGTTACTTCTGTGCATGCACTTCCGAACCAATAAGGAAGGTAAGCAGATTTCACCCCTGGTGTAACCCCTTTCAACCAATAGGGTAGTTGGCCTGAGAAAGCAAGGCTTTAGGAACAGAAATCTCAATTCCAACACAATCTGTCTTCCATTCAGAAAAATATACAATTCAGTTTCAGCCATATTTGTCCATTCCCCTTGAAAAGACAAATGCAACATTTCAACCAGTTATGAACAGGGAAAAGGAATGGCTTCGTATAAGACACCATGGGCCAGATGGATTGGGCTGGTAGGAGCTATATCAGGCCTCTGCCACCCAACTAGGTAACAACTCTAGTTCTGGCACAGCAAAATGTTTTATATTGCAAAGTTCTGCAAAAGGACGGAAGCTTTTCATTCGGGACACTGAATCCTTGCTAGGAAAGCAAATTCTATTTTATAAACACAGCTCTATATTCATCAAAGTTCTAAAACATTTTTTAAAAAATAATCAAATTTGCTCCCAACATGATTCATCATTTGCTACCTTACTCTTTACAAAGCCATCTCTTTAAATGTCATATGACAGCTTGTGTGTGAGAAAAGAAGGGAGTACATGTGAGCTACACTTAGACAAAGACAGAGATAGAAATAGATAGATGATAGACAGAAAGACGGACAGACAGACAGACGATGATAGACAGACAGACAATAGATAGATAGATGATAGATAGATAGATAGATAGATAGATAGATAGATAGATAGATAGATAGATAGGCAGGCAGGCAGGCAGGCAGGCAGGCAGGCAGGTAGGCAGGCATAAGGGCAATATCTAATACTTAGCATGAATTTAGCTTTGAAGTTTTTTTCTTTGCTGGACGAACTTGACCAACCATATGAGCTCCTGATACGAGCAATAAACCCTGTCCCAAACACAGCTTTTTGTTTGCATTTTTATGAAGCGAAATAATAAATAACAAGTTGGTTGGTGGTTGCCATAGAGGAGACTCATAACTTAATAATTTTCTGGAGCTGATAACAATGGTTTCTCTTGGTTAAATTGAACTTGGCACTTTCAGAGCAATGAAAGACAAACCTTTTCCTGCTTAGGATGGAAGCAGAACTCCAGAAAGGCATATGAACTTTTTAATTGATGCAATTTTATGTAGCTCTACAACATGAACGTTTCTTTCACAGCATTCAATAAATTATTCCCCGGCAGATGCTTAGGATCATGGCCAAATGTCAGTCCAAGCATCAAAAGTGCTCTTTTGATTGTTTAGAGCTTGCCTTGGGCTCCTTTTCTTTCTTTCTTTCTTCCTCCTCCTGCACACAATCCGGGTTTTAAAAGAGGCCTTTTAAGAAGTTCTGAGCAAACATAATATTTGCTCTGATTAGAAAAAAATCAACTCCCAGTCCCTTCCAAAATAAATAAAAGATCTTCACATCATCATTCTTCATTTAGGAGTGTCGGAAGTAAAGTCCCTGGAAAATAGCCTTGGAGATTGCACCGGGATGACCCTTTAACCTCTGGAGGCATGGAGGATCAGTTAGCTGCGGTATTTTACCAATTAATTTTGTGTCTAAAGAAACCAGACTTTGGAGATTTGCATCGCATCACAATCATAATCTGGGTTGAGCAAAGCTGGAAGAGCGACGTGCACAAACCTCCCTAGAAGGGAGAGTCATAGGGTACCTCGGCAGCAATTTTCTCACACCAGAAATTGAACGAGGTTTCTTTTTCTTCCTGGTCCTTGGTGGCATCACAGGACATGATCAAGTGCAGGTGTTCTTCATAATGTCCCTAGACCCCTCTTGTAGACCTTTTGTAAGGAGGAAGAATACTTTGCACATTCAACAAAACATCAACCCAAAATATTGCACGTTACAGCTAATGCCAAGGTAATATTACACTTTGTTAAGCCCTGCTTTATTGCTCAGTGTCTTCTAACAATCTAGCTACTGTGGCTTATTCAACAAACAGTGTAGTGCAAGGGGTGTCAAACTTGATTTCATTGAGGGCTGCATCAGGGTTGTGTTTGACTTCAGGGGAGGCATGGCCAATTCGATGTCACTCATGTTGGGGGCGCCTGTGGGGGCCCAAGTGCTCTGCCAGTGAAAATGAGCTCCGTTTTTGGCTGCAATGCTCTGTCAGCGAAAAAAGAGCTCAGGAGAGCTGCCCGTGGCCCTTCCGAGCTCCGTTTTTGCTGGCAGAGGCATTGTGAGCTGGTACTTTGCTCCTGGGTCCCAGGGCAGCCCTGCAGGCCAGATCTAAGCATCTTGCGGGTTGGATCTGGTCAGGGATAGGCTTCAAAAATTTTAGCAAGGCCACACCCACTCCAGTTGCTGGTGGGCATGGCCATGGTGGGTGTGGCCTAGTCAACCTCCTGCACCACAGTGGGGGAGGGCGTTTTTGCCCTCCCCAGGCTCCGGAGGCTTTCCTCAAGCCTCCCTAAACTTCCAGTAGGTCCTTTTTTCGCCCTCCCTGAGCCTCCATGTCTGCCCTGCACTTACTGCATCCAAAATGGGCCACGTAGGGACTCCTGGGAGGGGCAGGGTGGGATGGGCTGTCAGATATATACTGATGGTCGTGCTCATTCAGTCTATGAGGAAGTTATTTAGGCCATACAGCTTCAGGTTTAAAAGTTATTTTATTATTTACAAATATACAATAATGAACAGGGTGTCCTGTTGCATTTGTTACCCTAACTGTATGACTCAGAGGTTGAGAGGGAGAGAAGTTCACTGTTGTCTTGATGAGATGGATGGGAAGAATTAGGGAAGATATCCAATTGATTTGTGGGTATGACTCCAATAAGGAAGTTCATTGGTTTATACAGTCACATGGGATGTCTGTAGACTTAGAAGACTTAACCCCTTCTGGTGCCTGGGGCATCATACGTAGGCAATATCTGACAGACCCCTTCTATTGCCAAGTGTGATGGAACAGTGCTCAAAGATAATAATAAACAAGTATAAGAAAAATAAATTATAAGTACAGTCCAACTGATTTGCAGTGGTTCCAATGTGTTTCACAAGGTACAGGTTTAGTTAAGAAATCAGCAATTTGATCCTTGGTATCGCAATAAACAAATTCAACAAAACCCTTTTTAACTAGGTCTCTCACATTTTTATAACGTATATCAATATGGCGAGATCTGAAGCTGACATCATCCCTGACCGAAGAGGCTATGACGGACTCATTGTCCTCGTGGAGAGTGATAGGTAGTGAAGGGTGTGTCCAAATGTCTGAAACTAATTCATATATCCATGTGAGAAGTGTGCAAGCGTCAGAAACACTGGCATATTCAGCTTCGGCCTTGGAATTAGCAATGAAGTTTTGGCGACAAACGCGCCAATCTATGGGGCAACCATTTAGGAAGTATATAAAGCCTGATGTGCTTTTTCTTGATTTTTCATCCCCTGCCCAATCGGCATCTGAATAACAGGTAAGTTTTGGGGTTACCCCTTCATCAGGTTCTAATAATAAGACCATATCTTTTGTATTATGCAAATATCTGAGTAACCTTTTCATAGCAACCCAATGTTGTTCTTTAGGCTCATCTACTTGTCTAGATAAGAGATTTGTACTTAATGATATATCGGGTCTACTCCATCTGCTGATATAAAGGAGTGATCCTATGATGGATTGATATTGAGCTTTATCATGATGCTTGTTACCGTCTAGATAAGCAATTTTATTATAGTCAGTGCGCATGGGTGTATCTGTGGGGTTGCAGTTTTCCATGCCACATCTTTGTAGCAGGTCTTCAATCTTATCCTTTTGTGAGAAGCAAAAACCTCTATCAGTTTTAAAAATTTGTACACCCAGATATTGGTCTACATGACCTAAGGTCTTTAAATTAACATGTTCTCTTAATTTATTTGCAAATTGTTTGCTGGATTGTTCGTTGGGCCCGATATAAATCAAATCATCAACACAGATTAAAATAATTTCTTTTCCCCCTTCATAAGGTTTTGTCATTACGCACTGGTCAGATCGAATTTGATTATACCCCATTGATTTTAAAGTTTTGGTAAGGCAGTCAAACCAGAGCTTGCCCGATTGTTTTAAGCCGTATAACCCTTTGTGTAGCCTCCATGTTTTGCCGAACTCAACTTGGAACCCTGGTGCCCCATTGACATAAATTTCCTCCTCTAATGGTGCATGGAGGTATGCGGTTTGGACATCAAATTGATAGACTTCTTGATTTGAGATAATGGCTGAAGTCAGTGCCATTTTTACGCTTTCTGGTTTTACTGTGGGGGAGTAAGTTTCATCATAATCTTCGGGAAAGCGTTGGGCAAAACCTTGGGCTACGAGGCGTGCTTTGTATAGATATGTGTTGTCAGGGAGTGTTTTAATTTTGTAAACCCATCGAGTGCTAATTGGGTGTTTGTGTTGTGGAGGTGTTGTTTTTGTGAATACTTTTAAATTTATTAAACAGTCCATTTCTTTGGACATAGCGTCCCACCATTTTAATTGTTCTGATTCCGGTAATTGGAGCATGTGTTTAAATTTTTTTGGAGTGATGGGTATTTGGTTTGTCTGTGTCACATTGTTCACGTCAAATCTTTTAGGTGGGATGCCTTGTGTAATTCGTTTGGATTTTCTGATTGGTAGTTGTGTATCTGTGTTGTTTGTTCGAGGTGTAACTTTTGGTGTTGTTGTTTGTACATGTTGAATTCTCTGTGGTGTATCTGATGTATTTGTTTCTTGGGTTAATACGTATAAGTCATTTGAGTGTATTTTGGTCCAGTTGTGGTTTTCTATGAATGTGGCTGAACGGGAAATTATTACTGTGTTGTTGTTTTTTATGAATCGATATGCTTTCGAACCTGGTGCATATCCTACGAAACGTAATTTTTTGGACACCTCATTCCCCTTCCGTCTGAGTGGTTTGGAGATATTGACATATGCAAAGCAGCCAAAAACGCGAAGATGTGTGAGGTGTGGTTGAGTGCCATATACAAGAAAATAGGGTGTTTGGTTAATAACCTTATTCCATGTGCGGTTAAAAGTGTAATTGACATATGCAAGGGCTTCTGCCCAATAGCTAGGGGGTACATCAGCATCTAACATGACGCTGCGCATCATGGTCTGTAATATTCCTTTTTTTCTTTCACAAATCCCATTCTGCTGGGGGGTAAAAGGAGATGTTTTGTAATGTATAATGCCTTTGGAGTCAATCCAGTTTTGAAATTGTACAGATGTGAATTCTGCTCCACAATCTGTTTTAATTTTCTTTAGTTTGATGTTGTGTTGGTTTTGTATGAGAGTGTAAAATTTTTTTATTTTTTGAAAGGCTTGAGATTTTTCAGTAAGAGTATAGATATGTCCGAAACGACTGAAATCATCGACTAAATTCAAAAAATATTTCCGTTTGCCCAAAGAAAGTGGAAAAGGGCCTACAATGTCAATGTGTACCAATTCGTATATGTGTTTTGATCGTCTAGTGCTGGTGTGGGGAATTGGGGCTGCCTTTGATTTTGCAGCTTTACAAATCTTACAAGACTTAACCCCTTCTGGTGCCTGGGGCATCATACGTAGGCAATATCTGACATGGGCGGGGCCAGCCAGGAGTGGGATTTGGGGGTTCTCTGAACTGCATACAATCTTAGCTAGAGGTTTTCCCAAACCCCTGCAAACCCCCAGCAGTCCCCGAGTCTTGAGTTTGACACTCCTGGTGTAGTGGGTGGAACGAGATTTGGGTTCTACTTCCTCTAATCTTCAGATATTTTAAAAGTTGTTATTTCTGCCAGGAAAGTTTGATCAGATTGGGCTTCTGCTCTCAGTCTTTTTCAGAATGCCCCAAGGGTGATTATAGGGTAATGATATTGATCCCTTATTCCAGGAATCCCTGAGAAATTAAGCATGATTTCATGAATCATGAATATCTTCATGAATATCTGTAATGAATATTTATAAGTTGTTTACAGATTCGAGTAGTGACATTGCTGAATGCAATTTTAAATAGAACCCATAATTCCTCTGCTTTGCAAGCCACCAAACGTATCTTGGAACATGGCTATCATAAAACAGATATGCTGGTATATCTTTAGCTGTGCACAGAAATTCTATCTTAGAAGCAGGCTGAGGTTAGTAATCATGATGATGGACTATGTTGAAAGTATGGGTTTATGTGTGTTGAGGATGAGAGAGGGAAAGAGGGAGGGAGGGAGGGAAGGAGAGAGGGAGGAAGGAGGGAGGGATGAATCTTCTTTCAGTTCACAAGCTTTCCCTTCAGGGTTCCAGAATGCAGGAATCGCAGAACCTGAACAAAAATCTGACACTAAAATTTTGGTTTTCTGCTCATTTAGAAGAATGTCTATGTCATTAGACCACTACAAGCTATGTTAAATCTACTGGGTAGTTTCATCTTTATAAAAACGGAATATGAAACCAGGCAACAGCTACTGTATGTCAGAGACAAATATGCCTGACTCAGTTCAATAGGAAGGTTTGAGAAAATATTTATCCATCTAGGTATTCAGTTCATAATTTTAATCACATGTATCAGCACCTTCAAAACTAAGATTTTTCTCAACCCTATCCTAAAATAATCAAATATCTTGAGTTCCACTTTTTGGAACATCATTTTTTTCTCTCTTATAAAAATAGTGTCAATAACTGAGCCACATTTAAGTATTCTTTTGAACTGTAAGTCAGCCAAATAAAACTTTCTGTGTTTTTATGCAAAGGTATTTTATCATCTAAAAATAAATGTTTAAATGCAACTTCGTAAGAAAATATATTCCTGTGGTTAGCTGAGATAATCTAGAACATTAAGAGCCAGGATTTTGAAGGTACATGGCCCTACTACAATTTTATTTTTGGTTCTTAAATTGTCAGTGAATTATGTGTTTCCAAATATTTTAAATATTTTTGGTGAGCAGGTTAGATATACACACGCACACACATATAATTCCTATAAACACACAAATTGTTTTCTAACGGTTGTATTTTTTCACACAAAGAGGAATGTAGCTGAAATTCTGCCTGGTCCATGTTTACTTACTGCAATGTCTAGCAGTGAAGAGATGGATCAGTTGTGGTTGTACCACACTGCAATAGAAATTTGCACAGATAATACCATTCCATTGGACCCTTTTTGCCCCTCCTCTCCCACACACCAGCAATGATAGTGGGGGTGATGCAAACACTATTTTTTATTCCTTAACAGAGAAGATTAGCTAGCAAAACCCAAATTGCAGCAAGCTAATCCTCACTGTGAGCCCTTGAATTTCAGTTGATTTAGGAATTTGATTTAATGGGATGTTCTGAGTGTGGGCTGTTAATTTCTTCCATATAAATGAAAGCTTGTTATTAATTTCTGCAGAGAAAAATAAAATGGTGACTTTTCTGGGGGGGAGGATGTAAAACCAATCTAGAGTGACATGGAATCCACATGGAAAAAGTACAATAGAAAGGTAAATATACAAAAGTCTTTGGAATTTTGAGGAGGCCTTTTTTTTTGTTTAATACGGAGACATTTTACTAAATATACATTAATATTTTACTAAATAGTAATATCCTGTTTGTTTGTTTGTTTGTTTGTTTGTTTGTTTGTTCAATTTGTATGCCGCCCCTCTCCGAAGACTCAGGGCGGGGCTGTTTCCCCCAAAATAAGCCATCCCCTGATAATAAGCCCGATCGGGCTTTTGAGTGCATGGCAATAAGGCCAAGCACTTATTTCAGGGTTCAAAAAAATATAAAACAGGATCTTATTTTTGGGGAAACATGGTAATTCCACATATTTTCCCAGTTCAGTAGAGAAATATGAAATAACCTATCATTTTATTGAAACATTTCCTTTCCATTGAAGGCACTACATGCTGCCTCAAGAATTCTGGGAGTTGAAGTCCACGAGTCATAAAGGTGCCGTGGTTCCCCACCTCTGCTTTAGCATCACAACACAAGAAAGGTGGATCAGAGGAGGCGCTTCTTACTTAATGACTACTAAACAAGCCACACCCAAGAATGGATCACAAACCCAGATCGTTTATAAATTCTTCACCTTCCCAGGAACAGCTCTTTCAAGGTGCTCAGAGCAAATTCTGTGATACTCCAAACCTTGTAATCAAAATATTGGCGAGTTTTTTCTAGGGGTGAAATGCTCCTGGTTCGGACCGGATTGCCTGATCTGGTAGCGATGAAGCTGGGTGGTTTGGAGAACCAGTAGCAAAAATCCCTGCCCCCCCCATGCCCAGCTGAGCCGCGCAATCATCAGAGGCTTTTTTTCTTTTAAATTGCTCTGACGATCCAAGCTGGCCTTGATTGGCAGAGGCTTTTTAACTCTCTGCTGATCAAGGCAACTCAGCTTGGATTGTCAGAGCCATTTAAAAGAAAAAAAGTTTTTTTCTTTTAAATGCGCCTTATGATCCAAGCTCTGACGATCCAAGCTGAGTTGCCATTTTAAAAATGGTTTTAAAAGTTAAAAAAAAAGGCCATGCCCACCCAATCACATTATACCCCCCCCCCCCCCCCCCACCCCACCCCCACAGCACTGGTAGTAACAAATTTTAGATTTCACCACTGGTTTTTTCCCTTCTTTGTTCTCAACCCCCCTCCTTTTTTTTGTTTTCATATTGTCTTTTGTAACCTGAAGCTCCAGAAATATTTTCGTTGTCTAAACTCCTTTTCTCATGAATCTGAAAATCCCTCTTGCTGAAAATCAGCAACTCTTTTGAGTCAGGAAATAGATAAAAACAAGACTGTAATCCCTAAAATAAATTTGCCATAATCTGAAAAAAGGGAAACAATAAAAGAACTAAATATCCTAGGTTGTTGTTTTTTCTTGAAGTAGAGGACACTGCCTTCCCTGCTTTGTATTGTAATACTTATTTCTGAAATTTCAACAACAGCCATCTAGAAAAAAGTTAAGTTTGCTTCTCTGCTATAATGAATAATTCCTTCAGAGACTCCACAATCTTATTTGTTGCTTTTTCTGTTGATTGAAGGAACTACGTTGCCTTAACAGTATTTCGTATCTAATTTATCACCTTTCTTAATTAACTCATACAGCACAACTGTAAAAGGTTGTCCTAAAGATTCCTTTTTCATTTATAATATAGTTCACTGCTCCCTGAACCAAGTAATAATATCTATTTGCCCATCTTTATACATCCTTCCATCTACCTTTGCCTCCCGTTTCCCAGATTTCAATAAATATTTAAATTATCGTATCACTGCGTAGGTCATGTCATTACTTGAAAAGATCAGCTATTTCCTCAAGAAATTAAGGAAGCAGAAAAGTAGAGGACAAGGAAAGATAAACAATACCATTTAGGGTTGTTTTTTTTCCCTATGTGATAATTTTTCCCAAAGACAAATCCCACTTTAGAGAGACTTACTATATACCCGTGATGGCGAACCTATGGCACGGGTGCCACAGGTGGCACGCGGAGCTGTATCTGTAGGCACGCGAGTGTTGCCCTAGCTCAGCTCCAGCACGCATGCGCGCGCTGGCCACCTGATTTTCAGCCCTTCCGGGCCCACCGGAAATCAGGAAACAGACTGTTTCCAGCCTCCAGAGGGCCTTCAGAGGGGTGGGAAAGGCAGTTTTCACCCTCCCCAGGCTCCTACAAAGCCTCCGGAGCCTGGGGAGGGTGAAAAACAGGCGTACCAGGCCCACCGTGCCAAAAGTGGGGGGAGCACAGGGGGGAGTGCGGGGGGAGGGATCACACATGTGCGGGGGGACAGGGTGCATTGAATTATGGGTGTGGGCACACATGCGCACAAAACCCCTGCGCTCCCCCCATTTTTGGCACACGACAGCAAAAAGGTTAGCCATCACTGCTATATACTCATATATACATATGAATATGAATACACACACATACGTGTGCGGATACACGTTCATACTATAGGGAATTATAAACCATTTCAAGAAAATAAAATAATGTGAAAATACTGTAATTAAACAAATATACAATACAATCCTATTGATACTAATGCAGAAGTAAACGGGGTTTAATTTTAGGCTGATTTCATATATAGGTTTGCAATCCAAATCAATTAGAATTTATGCAGAACCTCCTTAGGTATACGAATGCAGTCACTCCAATTTCATTTTTCAGTTGTTTTCAGACTATATTTATCAAATTGACTAGAGATCCTGAATGTTGCAGCCTCAATACTTTGGTGTTATGTTGGAAAGCTTATATTAATGAATTATTAAAGAACAAGATGTTTTTGGTTATGGACCAGAAACCAGTTAAATTCACAACATGTTGCTCTTTTGCCAAATTCTTCCTCTGGACTAATGGATTGGCTTAAACTATTTCTGAATTTATAAATTTGTCTTTTTGTGGTAAAGCAGAGGTGTAGGTATTTGAAATCAATCCATCCACAGAGCCTCTTCTGTGGTTAGCATTTCTGTTCAAACATAGAAGTGGATTTATAAAATGAGCTCACCGTGTAAAAATGACAGGGATTTGTTGCCCTGTGCTACTATTTCTTGCTTAAAAATAGAACAGAACAGAACAGAATAGAGTAGAATAGAATTACAGAGTTGGAAAGAATCTTGGAGGTCTTCTAGTCCAGCCCCCTGCTCAGGCAGGAAACCCTATACCATTTCAGACAAATGGTTGTCCGATCTCTTCTTAATACTTCCAGTGTTGGAGCACCCACAACTTCTGAAGGCAAGTTGTTCCACTGATTAATTGTTCTTGCTGTCAGGATATTTCTTCTTATGATTATATAAATGGTTATATAAATTTACCTGCAGAAATACCATTAATAATTTGATTTAAATAAAATTTAAAAAACACAATCACCCAGTCTTCTTCCTAGCAATTTTGAGTGTGGCCAAAAACAGTTTTAGTGAGATTAATGATCTTGCTAAGTTATCATCACAGAGTTTTTATTAACATGAGATTAAAGAAGTCCATGATGCCTAAAATAAGATCATAGGTTGTGTACATTGAGCAAAAGGTTGGGTTTCATATTTTCCAAATCCTTTTCAACTCTCAAAATCTTACAATCTTAAAATACCATTCAACTTGCCATTGAACCAGTCTCTGAAACTTACTTAGATGAAGAATTCCAAAATGTTAAGCCAAACTCAAGAACATGTATCTTACTTGAGACATATACAGTTGCATAGAATATCTTCAGAGTAAGGCGGGTGGCTTATAACTTTATAAACTTTATAAATTTCAGCCTTCCATCCTTTCTAAGGTAGGTAAATTGAGGACCCAGTTTGTGGGGGCAATAAGCTGACTTTGTATAAATATACAAAAGTATGAAGGCTATTGCTTAGCGCATTGTAAGCCGCCCTGAGTCTCCGGAGAAGGGCGGCATATAAATCAAATTTAAAAATAAATAAATAAATAAATAAATAAAAACACAAACAAAATCTGAGAATGGATGTTGTAATGAATCATTAAGATGTAGACATATTTAGTCTACATCTGAGTGCAGGACATTCCCATGAATGATATGCTTTTAATGGAGTATAAAGACCTACTACAAATGTAGATAAAATTGACACTTAAGAGTAAGATAGGCAATATCTTAATTTGACAAATAAATACATATATCAACATGCATATGAGGAAATTCAAACATATCAATTAAAAATGAAATAGAAGAAATTGCACAACAAAGAATAGAAACGAGGCCAGAAACCTTTCTACTAGGCATAATAAATGGACAATACGAAAAGGAAATAAAATATTTAATCATTCATATAACAACAGCAGCACAAATAATTTTTGCGCAAAATTGGAAGAGTAGTGACATACTAATAGAAGATAGAGTAATTAGTAAAATCATGGAATGTGCAGAAATGGACAGACTCACAAAGGAATTACAAGATAAAGAGGAACAGGGTCACTATCTAGTATGGGAAAAGTGGTACACTTGGTTGGAAGATAGTAAAGGGAAAAAAGACTAGGAAGTAATTGGAGTGACCTAATATAGAAATAGGAACATAAACTACTAATGCAGGTTAATAGTGAATTACAAAGATAGATATAAGAGAAAGACCAAACAAGGAAGAGTCAAAAGCACAAATAAGAACATACATTACAGTTGCAACAACTTTGATAAGATGTTTTGTATGTTTTGTTGTTACTTGTTTTGTTTGTATTTTTAAATAAATAAAATTTTAAAAAATTGAAAAAAAAATGAAATATTAAAAGATCACCTTTTTTTTTGTTGCTTAGACTGTTTGGAAAGCAGAGGGTGAGTAGGAGAGGATTTGACTTTGGAAGAGTATTTCTAGACTGGACCGGATGAATTTTCAAATTAACAAGGCATGCATTTAAATACATCACGGCCCAAACAAACACTGGGAAACTGGAAGGGTGAAAAGTCACTGCCTCTCCTTGTCCTACTGTCTTTCTTTCTTTCTTTTTTCTTTTTGGCTGCTGTGTTGAGAGACACAAAATAAAATGGAGCAACATAACCTGTCTGAGTTTTATTCAAATCAGCCAATTAAAACATCAAGTTGAAATGTCAGTGAACATGCTATGGTCACTCAGGAATTAAAGCAGGAAGGCATCTGTCTGTCTTCACCACAAAAGCATGCTTCTTTTTTTTTTTTCAAAAAAAAAATTCCACTTCTGCAAAAACTATGACATTACATTACAGCCATGAAAAACACTCACTGAAATGTACCTTGACTGAAGGGAAGCTGTCATCGCCAGTGGCTTTCTTATACAATCAGATTGAAGTAAACTCAGATTTTTCATTTCTTAAATGTAAAGAGGAAATTGTTGATCAGGTCCAGAAGAACCCTTAGTTTGCATTTTGAAAAATCACCACTTTGGTCCTGGAATCTCTAATTAAATATGTCTCAGGTAGAAAGGGAAAACTTTCAGTGAAAGACCTTGAAGAACCTCTGTTAGAGGCTTGAGACCAGGTGGACAGTTGTCTAACTTCAAACAGGGCAGTTTCCCACATATTTTTTCTATATAATGTTTATTTATGTTTTATAGGAATGAGAAGCCAATTGCCCTGCAGGTGTTGTTAAGATACAATCTCCATCTTCATACCCGGAGATTATCTTTACTGGTTGAGACTTATGGAGATGACAATTTTCAATGGGTTTCATATGCACAATTAAGAGAAAGATTTAATATAGATAAAAAAGGTAACTGAAATTGAAGAACCTAAGACGAAATTTGAAACTGAGCAATGTACGAATGATGAACATGTGATTGCAAAAATGTATACACTTTGTTGACATTGTTAACTTGTTCTTTTTCTATTTCAAAAGATTGCACGATAAAATGGGCTAAGAAATTGGATTATAATATATCAATCAGAGATAATGTGGGGGATAGAAATTCACACTAGATCATAATGTAAGACTGGAGTTTTATAAAGCACCCTTGGTATATGTCACCAGAGAAATGAACTAAGTTGTATAAAGGTAGCTCTGATCAATGTTGAAAATATGAAAAACATAGACATTTCACAATCCATAATGGACTTGTAAAAAAGAAAAAATACATACGGTGATTGAAATAATTTTAAAGGGAAATACTAAGATGAAGCCAGAAGTTTTCTCACTAGGACTCATAAACAATTATTTAAAGAAGATTTATGAAAGATTGATTTGATATATGGAAAGTGCAGCAAGATTATTATATGCACAATTGACAAATTGACAATTGACAAATACTAACATACCCATAATAGGGGCGTGGTGGCTCAGTGAAAAAAATGCTGAGCTTGTCAATCAGAAGGTTGGCAATTCAGCGGTTCGAATCCCTAGCGCCGCGTAATGGAGTGAGCTACTGTTACTTGTCCCAGCTTCTGCCAACCTAGGAGTTTGAAAGTACGTAAAAAATGCATGCAGAAAAATAGGGACCACTTTGGTGGGAAGGTAACAGCGCTCCGTGTGCCTTTGGCGTTTAGTCATGCTGGCCACATGACCACGGAGACGTCTTCGGACAGCGCTGGCTCTTCGGCCTAGAAATGGAGATGAGCACTGCCGCTAGAACCAGAACCGACTAGCACGGATGTGCAGGGGAACCTTTACCTTTACCTTAACATACCCATAATGGAGGAATGGGCTATAAAGATACCAGAATTATCAGAAATGGGAGAAAATGGCCATTAAATGCTCTTGTTCTTGTTCCTATTTAAACAAACTATTGTTTCTTACCCCTTCATGGATTATTGCCTTGTCGTGGTGAACGGGCTGGCATAGCTCAATGAAGCTATGAGCTATGCCATGCAGGACCACCCAAGATGGACAGGTCATAGCAGAGAGTTCTGACAAAACGTGATCCACTGGAGAAGGAAATGGCAACCCACTCCAATATCTTTGCCATGAAAACCCCATGGACAGTACCAAAAGGAAAAAAGATATGACACCAGAATATGAGTCGGAAGGTGTCCAATATGCTACTGGGGAAGAGCAGAGGGCTAGTACCAGGGGTGAAATGCTCCCAGTTCAGACCGGATTGCCCGATCCGGTAGCAATGGTGGGTGGTGGGGAGAACGGGTAGCAAAAATCCCTGCGCCCCCCCCCACCATGCCCAGCTGAGCCCGCACAATCATCAGAGGCTTTTTTTTTTTACTTTTAAAAGCATTTTTTCTACAACCTCTTCCAATGAAAAAATGCTTTTAAAAGTAAAAAAAAAAAACGCCTCTGATGATCACGAGGCTCAGCTGGGATCATCAGAGGCTTTTCAAAGCATTTTTTTCTGCAAAAAATGCTTTCTCTTGGCCGAACAGGTGGTAAAAAAAATGCTTTGAAAAGTCTCTGATGATCCCAGCTGAATTCCCTGATCGGCAGAGAGGCATTTTTTAAAAAGCCTCTCTGACGATCCCAGCTAAGTTCCTGATCAGCAGAGAGGCTTTTCAAAGCATTAGATAAAATGCTTTGAAAAGTTTTTTTTTAAAAAAAGTTGGCCACACCCACCCAGTCATATTACACCCCCCACCAAGCCACGCCCACAGAATCAATAGTAACAAATTTTACATTTCACCCCTGGCTAGTACTAATAGTGCCAGAAAGAGCGAAGCAACTGGTCCAAAGCCGAAAGGACACTCAGTTGTGAATGCATCTGGTTGTGAAAGGAAAGTCCGATGCTGTAAAGATTTTTTCTCCATAGAAACTTGGAATGTAAGATCCATGAATCAAGGCAAGTTTGGATGTGGTCAAACAAAAGATGACAAGACTGAACATCGATATCTTAGGAATCAGCGAACTAAAATGGACAGGAATGGGTGAATTTAATTCAGATGACCATCGGGTATACTACTGCGGGCAAGAATCCCTCAGAAGAAATGGAATAGCTTTCATAGTCAATAAAAGAGTAGGAAAAGCAATACTGGGATACAATCCCCAAAATGACAGAATGATCTCAGTTCGAATCCAAGGCAAACCATTCAATATCACAGTAATCCAAGTCTATGCCCCAATCACTGGTGCTGAAGAGTATGAAATTGACTGGTTCTATGAAGCCCTACAACACCTTATAGAATTAACACCAAAAAATGATGTCCTTATCATCATGGGGGATTGGAATGCTAAAGTAGGAAGCCAAAAGATAACCAGAATAACGGGCAAGATTGGCCTTGGAGTACAAAATGAAGCAGGGCACAGGTTGATAGAATTTTGTCAAGAGAATACAATGGTCATAGCAAACACTCCTTTACAACAACCCAAGAGACGACTCTACATATGGACATCACCAGACGGTCAACACAGAAATCAGATTGACTATGTGCTCTGCAGCCAAAGATGGAGAAGCTCTATACAGTCAGGAGCTGTCTGTGGCTTAGATGAGCTCATTGCAAAATTTAGACTTAAACTGAAGAAAGTAGGGAAAAGCACTAGGCCACTCAGCAGAGGTGAGTTCTACTTACCTTTACTACCAGTTCGCAAAGGGGCCACATGCACAGAAGCGTTTTCATGATGTCAGGATCAGTGGGCAGAGCCTCCTGCTGGTTTTACTACCGGCTCTATAGAACCTGTGTGAACCAGGGGCAACCTACCACTGCCACTCATGTATGATCTAAATCATATCCCTGATGAATATATAGTAGAGGTGATAAATAGATTTAAGGAATTAGATCTGATAGACAGAGTGCCTGATGGAGGTTCGCAACATTGTACAAGAGGTAGCAACTAAAACCATTCCAAAGAAAAAGAAAGGCAAGAAAGCAAAATGGTTGTCTGAGGAAGCTTTGCAAATAGCTGAGGAAAGAAGGGAAGTGAAAGGCAAGGGTGAAAGAGAAAGATACACCCAACTGAATGCAGAATTCCAGAGAATAGCTAGAAGAGATAAGAATGCATTCTTAAATGAACAGTGCAAAGAAATAGAAGAAAACAATAGAATAGGGAGGATCAGAGATCTCTTCAAGAAAATTTGAGATATGAAGGGAACGTTTCATGCAAAGATGGGCATGATAAAGGACTAAAATGGCAGGAACCTAACAGAGGCAGAAGAGATTAAGAAGAGGTGGCAAAATTATATCCCTGATAACCAAGATGGGGTGGTCACTGACCTTGAGCAAGACATCCTAGAATGTGAAGTCAAATGGGAAATTAGGAAATCTGAGCAACAACAAAGCTAGTGGAGGAGACAGAATTCCAGCTGAGCTATTCAAAATCTTAAAAGATGATGCAGAAAAGTGCTACACTCAATATGCCAGCAAATTTGGAAAACTCAACAGTGGCCATAGGATTGGAAAAGGTCAGTTTACATTCCAATTCCAAAGAAAGGCAATGCCAAAGAATGTTCAAACTATTGCACCATTGCACTCATTTCACATGCTAGTAAGGTTATGCTTAAAATCCTACAAGCTAGGCTCCAGCAGTATGTGGATCAAGAACTACCAGAAGTACAGGCAGGATTTTGAAAAGGCAGAGGAACTAGAGATCAAATTGCCAACCTACGCTGGTTCATGGGGAAAGCTAGGGAGTTCCAAAAAAAATCTACTTTTGCTTCATTGACTATGCTAAAGCCTTTGATTGTGTGGATCACAACAAATTGTGGCAGGTTCTTAAAGAGATGGGAGTATCAGACCATCTTATTTGTCTCTTGAGAAACCTATATGAGGGTCAAGAAGCCACAGTGAGAACTGGACACAGAACCTCTGATTGGTTCAAAATTGGGAAAGGAGTCTGGCAAAACTGTAAACTGTCGCCCTGCCTGTTTATATGCAGAGCACATCATGAGAAAGGCGGGGCTAGATGAATCAAAAGTTGAAATTAAGATTGCCGGGAGAAATATCAACAACCTCAGATATGCAAATGATACCACTCTAATGGCAGAAAGTGAAGAGGAACTAAAGAGCCTCTTGATGAGGGTAGAGAAGGAGAGTGCAAAAGTTGGCTTGAAACTCAACATTAAGAAAACTAAGATCATGGCATCCAGCCCTCGCAATTCCTAGCAAATAGATGGGGAAGAAATGGAGGCAGTGACAGATTTTATTTTCCTGGGCTCCAAGATCACTGCAGATGGCGATTGCAGCCAAGAAATTAAAAGGCGCTTGCTCCTGGGAAGGAAAGCTATAGCAAATCTAGATAGCATACTAAAAAGCAGAGACATCACCCTGCCAACAAAAGTGTGTATAGTCAAGGCTATGGTTTTCCCAGTTGCAATGTATGGCTGTGAAAGTTGGACCATAAGAAAGGCTGAGCACCAAAGAATTGAGGCCTTTGAACGATGGTGCTGGAGAAGACTCCTGCAAGTCCTTTGGACTGCAAGGCGATCAAACCGGTCAGTCCTACAGGAGATCAACCCTGACTGCTCTTTAGAAGGCCAGATCCTGAAGATGAAACTCAAATACGCTGGCCACCTAATGAGAAGGAAGGACTCACTGGAGAAGAGCCTAATGCTGGGAACGATTAAGGGCAAAAGAAGAAGAGGACGACAGAGAATGAGGTGGCTGAATGGAGTCACAGAAGCAGTAGGTGTGAGATTAAATGGACTCCAGAGGATGGTAGAGGACAGGAAGGCCTGGAGGTACATTGTCCATGGAGTTGTGATGGGTTGGACATGACTTCGCAACTAACAACAACATTGTTTCTTAAATAGAAACTGTAATAACTATAGGAAAAAAAATGTTACTTGCTACAGTAAATTTATTTAACTTTTGTTTAAGCATACTGTACATGAATTTTAGTTGTAATCAAACAATAAATCTGAGGCAGTGATGGAATGAAAGAATTAAAACATAGAATAAATGATAAATAATTTTCTAGAGTTGTACAACAGCATATCTTGCTTATTTTTCCTGGATATTTCATCTTTCTAGATTTAAAAAGAAATCTATTCACACATACACACACACACACATACATGTATATGTGTGTATGTGTGTGTGTGTGTATAATATCAATGAAATAATATCAAGGATTCTGTCATAGTTCAGTAGTGTTGCAGGACCTAATTATCTCTTCTTGATCTATCTTTTCCATGCACTGGTGTAATTTGTAGGGGGGGGGGGGAGCAGAGAGGAAGGAAATGACAAGACATCCATTGTGACCTTATAACACAAATTCTGCCCTGCTGTTGCCATTCTGGTGCCATAATGGTTAGGAACAGGTACCTTTGCAATGGGATTTGTAATTATAAAAGATGGTGCAAAGCAACTAGTGAGACATGCTGCAATGGTCTCCCAGTATCACAGCACAGCAGCAGCTCCTTTGCTTTTCTTACTATAGACTGGTGACACTGATGCATGTTTGTTGTCTGCTAAGTAGTAGATTGGTACAAGCTGGACCTACCATTACTAGCTGCATAAGCACAAATGCATCTGCTGGAGCATCATCACCATAAGATGAATGGTTACCTTCCATGAACTTGTAATTTACAGGCACAGATTAATAGGGTTGGAAGGGACCTTGTAGGTTATCTAGTCCAACCCCCTGCCCAAGCAGACCCTATATCATTTCTGACAGATGGCAGTCCAGTCTCTCCTTGAAAGCTTCCAGTGATGAAGCTCCCACAACTTCCGAAGTCAAGCTGTTCCATTGCTCTCACTGTCAGAAATGTTTTCCTTATTTCTAGGTTGAATCTCTCCTTGATCAGTTTCCATCCATTATTCCTTGTCTGGCCTTCATCTGAACAGCCCAGCCTTCCCCTGTGTCACCACCCATTGTTCTGCCCTAGCTATGGACCCCAAAGAACACAGCACACACAAACTCTATACAAAGCTTATTTTACTCAAATAACTTAGTCTTTATCATTCAAAGGCTGTTAATGAACTGTCTTAACAGCCTACCAGAATTCTAAGATAAGGTAATCATAGTCTTACTAGAGTTGGCAGAAAGCCCAGAAGCAATTTTGCAGACACGAAGGATAGTGAACTAAAGTTGTTCTCTACACCTTGTTGCAAGCAGCGTTCCTTCTTAAATAGGTTAAGGGAGTGGCCAATTAGCCTCAAGCCTTACACTTAAGGAGACCTCCTCCTGAGGAGCCACTCCTGCCTTTTGGCAGTTTGGCGTGCCCGTGCATTGAGAAGAGGCTCCTCCTCTTCGTCCTCTTCACTTAAAGGAGCTTCTGGAGGTTCTGAAGGCCCTGGCTGAATCCCTGCCTCTGGCACCATATCTTCTCCAGCCTCCCCACTGTCCGACTCAAGCACCAGCTGCACAGGCTGCTGACGCAGCACCACACCAGTCTCCTCATTGTCGAAATCAGCTACAATCTGCACAGGCAGCTGATGGGCCACAATACCCAAGGGATGAAAGGATGCCAGGATACTAGGCATCGAGATCAGGAAATGACTCTAGAAAGAATACACCCCCCCCAAATGATTTGAAATATTGCTTTCTCAGAAAACATGGAGGAGGACAGGAGATGAACTTGCCTATCAAATCCTTATCAAATGGCACTTGCTGTCATAGTACATACAATTAATGGCTTGGTCTGATCCTTCCAAATGCCATGGTAAAATTCAAGGAATGGCAGGAAGATGATGCTGAGAAGAGCAAAAACAAACACAAACAAATGTGTCATGCTATGCTCTATGCCCATCTCATTGGATAAAAAAGAACCATAATTACAAGCTATCCCGTTTTTCAGAAGTTCAAAGAAGCTCATTTTACCAATATGCTGTATTCTGGAAACTATTAAAGACAAAAGTGACAGTTAATGGTTAAGATAGGGAAGAAAGTGGAGAGAGTGGTAGCTTGAACTGCATCTGGGCTAGTGGTGACGGCAATAGGGTAGAACCAGGAGTCTGTGAGTTCTAATCCCACATTAGGCATGAAAGCCAGCTGGATCCTCCTGTGAGATAGGTTGCGCCAAGAGAGAGTGACTGGCCCAAGGTCACCCTACTGGCTTTCATGACTAAGGCAGTCATGAACCTGGCGCCAAGCCCCTTTTGGGGTTAGGCAGAGGTGTTGAAAGTTGTTTTATTATTTATGTATTTGATTTAGAATTACCTGGTGCAGGTTCATCTGATCCAGGGGTGAAATCCAACAGGTTCTGACAGGTTCTGGAGTGGAAATTTTGAGCAGTTCAGAGAACTGGAAAATACCATCTCTGGCTGGCCCCAGAGTGGGGTGGGAAAGGAGTTTTTGCAATATCCTTCCCCCAGGAGTGAGGAGAGAATGGGGATTTTGCAGTATCCTTCCCCCAAGAGTGAGGAGAGAATGGGGATTTTGCAGTATCCTTCCCCTGGAGTGGGGCAGGAATGGAGATTTTGCAGTAGCCTTCTCCTGCCATGCCACCAAGCCATGCACACCACGCTCACCAAGCCACGCTCACAGAACCAGTAGTAAAAAAAAATTTGGATTTCATTACTGATCTGATTTTATGAAAGCCAATAGGACAGTTCTTTTAATCTCTGCTATTCCTGAGCTCAACTTAAAGTACTTTGCTAGGTAATTAACATCTGCAGTAATTATATTTTCTTTGCTGCAGATTAAATGTTTTAATTGAGTGTTGTTGTGGGAATTACATTGGCGCTTGAAAAATAGAAGAATCTGTTTTAATGTTTGGTCTAGAATCTAGATACCTTTGTATTTATTAAACAACTACATTTTCTTACACAAAGCAGTGATATGCTTTATTTTCCTAAAATATGTACAGTATAGACATGTAAAATACATGTATGGATGCTCAATTAGAAAAGTATGAAAACTTATCTATATGATGTCTATGGAAATGTTCAATCGTCCAGGTCATAGTTGTCCCAAAGGTGCTTTTCCAAAAGGCAACTGAGAAACTTTCCTTTCGGAAAAGCACCTTTGGGATTATCTATATAATATTTCCCATTAGCTAATATCATTCAGAAGCCGTTAATGATGTGTTATTTATATGAAAATGGGGACAGATAAAAATTCTAAATATTCAAGATTACAGTGGGTAAACGCAGCAAAAGTGGCTGTGTTTATTTAACACAGTCTTACTTCAGTTGTTTAATGCAAATTATTTTTATACGATTTGTCAGACTTCACCTTAATTATGTTTTACGCACAACTAGTTGAAGCTGGCTGGCTGCTGAGCCCTGAGAAACAGATTCAGTGCTCGTAGAAATAGAAAACTTGTAGATTATATGCTTGGTATCTGGCTCTGGAGGATAAACCTCATGTCGCGTGGGTGGCTTAGAAATGGAATAATAGTGATTTATCCTGTTCCACAGACTGTATTTTCATTTGGCTATATAAGGAGAACACAAATATATACATACACTGGTACAGTATATGCCCATTAAAGCATGCGATGAATGTTCCTGATGAAAGCCCCACTTAAAGGATTCTGAATTCAAAACTATAGGACGGAAAAACGTATTTTACTCCTTTTAAAAAAAATAGCAACTATGTCTGTAGAGGGTGCTAAAGATCTTTCCCACTGAGGAAAAAGGAGCAAGCTACTTCTGGCATTTACAAAACAACAACAACAACAACACACACACACACACACACACACACACACACACATTTCTTCTGCCATGAGTGGGGAGTCATAAAAACAATTCAGTGTTTCATAATTTTGCCTCATGAACTTATAGTTTTTTCCCCCTCACAACATTTTCCCTACTTCTTCAAAGAGTATAGAAACATTTTAGATTCTTTATTTGTTTTCTGACTTTTTACTTATAAGGCCTATACCAGTGATGGCTAACCTTTTTGTTGTTGCGTGCCAAAAGGGGGGGAATGGGGGGGGTCATGTGCACATGTGCCCACACGCATAGTTCAATGTGCCCCATCCTTCCATGCATGCACGCACGACCTTCCCCTGCCCCGCACGACCCCCGCTTTTGGCATGCGATGGCACGGTAGGCCTGTTTTTCGCCCTCCCCAGGCTCCAGAGGCTTTCTTGGAGCCTGGGGAGAGTGAAAACGGCCTTCTGCACCCCCCTGAAGGCCCTCTGGAGACAGGAAACAGTCTGTTTCCCGACTTTCAGTGGGACCGGAAGGCTCTCCCCAGGCTCCAGAGGCTTTCTAGGAGCCTGGGGAAGGCGAAATTGGCCTCCCCCCTCCGGAAGCCCTCCAGAGGCCAAAAGCAGCCTGTTTCCCGACTTTTGGTGGCCCTCCTGGAAGGCTTGAAAATCAGCTGCCCTCATGTGCCCACTGATATGGCTCCGCGTGCCACCCATGGCACCCGTGCCATAGGTTCACCATCATGGGCCTATACAATCCAATTGCATTTTAGAAGTAAAGTAAAATTCTGCTACTAGAGTCAAGAAAACATCTGACAATTTTGAATAATTTTGGGTTTGTTTTCTTTGTTTACACATCAAGGCAGTTTAATGGCCATGCTTGATTTCAGACATAGTTTGAAGCTTTGATGACAGTATTGTAGGTATTTGGAGGTAGGAGAATTAATTTTCTTGATTATATTTATTTAGTGGCAAACTTTCTGTAAAATAAGTGTCTGCAGGTATTTAAGTGTAAATAGAAGACTTGCTTGTTGCCTTTGCAGCTTGCCATAGAAAATGGCAACTAATACAGTCCATTTGTCAATGTGTTTTATCTCTCTATAAATATAATATTACTGAACCAAGAGCAGCTAGCTAATAAGATTCTGGTAATTTAATATCCATTTTGAGCTAGTAGGAGTGTTGGTGACAATCCCAAGATGGTTTTGTTTGGACTTGTGTTAAACAGCAATCCATTAAAAACAACTCAAAAGAAATAATCCATCCAAAACTTTAAAAATTAAAGCATGTCTAAATCCTGGTTCCAAGTTCTCCATAAGAATCACAGTTACGCTCAGCAAATGAAAAAAACAAAACAAAACCCTGATGTAATTGAGTTTATAAAAGTAAGTTTGTTTTTTTAAAGAAAAGGTACCACATGTTCTTTTCAGGATGCAAGCCAAACAATTGCTATTACATTTAAATCACGTTCTGACACAAGGCTGTAGCAGTAAACCTGTTGGAAAGAAACAGAAGTCTTGTTGCGGAATTCAACTCCATTAAGAAAGCCCCCGTGTGTTTGAACTTATCATTCCCCATTTGCTCCAAGATGTTTTTCTTAGCTCCTTTTGCGGGAAAACAAAATATTCCTTTTTCCACCCCTCCATAATCAATCTGTCTTGCTCCAGAGCAAATGAGCTTTCAATGAGCGAACTCTTCAGCTTAATCAAGCCAGCTACCGGACAATTCAGCTGTTAGTCATCAGCCAGCCAGTTCTGACAGCTCTAAAAATTTGGCTCTACAGAAGCCAGCACCAAGTCTTGGACACCTTCAGAATACTAATTGACATCTGGGTTTGGCTTTGCTTATTTTTTCTGTGGAAAGAGCCATGCAAACACTGGGCAACTGGCACACCATTCCAGTATCCCGGAGCTTTCATTCAGGATGCAAGATTCATTACCTTTCTTCCCCTTTCCCTTGTTTTGCTTTCTCTTCTGTGTGTGTGTGTGTGCGTAAACCTTTTCAGCGCTATTTTTCAAAATTAAAACGAGAACAAGGCCCGCCTCGCAATAAATATATCAACCGCTTGGAGAGGTCTTCCTTTTAATTTTTTTTTTAAACAGTCTTTCTGTAAGCTCATGATTTCTCACATCTTGATGAACTGGGAAAGAGTTCTTCGCTGTTGAACAATTTGCTTGCTTGTCATTTCTCTCCCTTTCGTGTATCTTAAGGCACTCTGTCAGGAATCCATGTGCACTTGTATTGCCATAACTTAAATAGGAGCTTTCTTTCTTTCTTTTTTCCACCGATGTATTATTAAGTTACTTTTTCATTATGAAACTGTTTTGGATGCGTTGTAAATTTCCATGCATCCTTTGTGCTGCTGTTAAAAATGATTTCAAAAATGAAATCCAAGTTTTAAATCAACTTAAATTTTAGTCCATATTTTTCATCTCAACCATAAATGTTTGTATTTAAATGCTAATCTCTGACTCGGCATAAAACATTGAATTAATACATTGACTTTCCAACGTTACCCCGGGATAAAAGCAAAGATCAAAGTTTGGTGATGGAATATGGAAAGATCCGATCAACTTACCTAAGTGACCAAAGATCAGTGGTCTTTGCTGGTAGGTATAGTTCAGGGGTCTGCAACCTTAAATATTCAAAGAGCCATTTGGACCCATTTCCCACAGAAAAGAAAACACCGGGAGCCACAAAACCTGGGTGGGAGTGGCCAACTTGATGTCACTCACTTCCACCAATCACATGACACCCCCCTAGCCATGCCTACCCAGCCGGTCATTAGGGCAGAGAACCAGCTGTTAAAAAACACCGGGAGCCACAAAATCTTTTTGACATATCTCTCTCTCCCCCCTCCCTCCCTCTCTCCCCCCTCTCTGTATCTCTCTGTCTCTGCCCTGGCCACTTCTCCATCCCTTGCTGTCGCCCTTACCTTCTCAGGCCAGGCGAGGAGTGACTGGGAGGGGAGGGCGAGGGGCAGACCAGCCAGTGGTAGGATCACCTGACAGGGAGCCACAGCAGAGGGCCCACATGCGGCTCTGGAGTCTCAGGTTGCTGACCCCTGGTATAGTTCAACTTAGCTAACTGGAAAATCAGTGGACATATTCATTTAATAAAGAGAGAATTAGTGAGCCAGTTTGGTGTAGGAGTTAAAGCACAACCCTGGAAACCAAGAAACCATGAATTCTAATCTGCCTCAGGCATGAAGCCAGCTGGGTGATTTTGGAAGAGTCATTCTCTCTCATCTCTAGGATGAAGAAGGCAAAGGCAAATCACTTCTGAAAATCTTGACAAGAAAACTAAAGGAGTGGTCCAGTTGACAGAAGTCAATATTGACTTGAAGGGATTAAAAAAAAAGTCTCTGTGCATTAATAGAAGGAGGGCTCTCAATTTGAATTGCCTTCAGTTATATCAAATGATAGTTCTGATTTGACTTGGTGGCTGTGGAAAATCATCACACTGACAAGATTAGATCCTTGATGGCTTGAGATTTTCTGTGCAGCCCTGAGGAAATTTAGGTGAGATCCACAGCTCTAAAATAGCAACAAACCATGGCAAAAGTTCAATGTTATAGGAACAGAACAAAAAGCAAATGTTGGTGTTTTGTAGAGAGAGTTTGCTCTACCATTAGAGAAAATGAGGTAGTCCCTTCTGGAAAGTAAAGGAAATTCTACACCATACACTCTTGTACCTCCAAGCAACGTATGACCTTCAGCAATGACATGGTGACATGATAGCAGTGTTCCAATATTTGAAGGGTTGCCCCAAGGAAGAAGAGGGTCAACCTATTCTCCAAAGCATCAGAAGGCAGGACAAGAAGCAATGGATGGAAATTTATCAAGGAGGGAATCAACCTAGAACTAAAGAATTTCTGACAGTGAAAACAATTAACCAGTGGAATGGCTTGCCTCCGTAAGTTGTAGATGCTCCATCTCTGGAGGTTTTTAAGAAGATCTGGAAATGTATAAGGTCTCCTGCTTGAGCAGAGGTTTGAACTAGAAGACCTCCAAGGTCCCTTCCAACTCTATTATTCTGAACAATATGTAAGCCAATTGGCTTTTGAACATGAAAAGCAAGGGTGATGCACCATCTTGTGCTTCATCTTAAGCAAAAAAACAAAAACAAGAAAACAAAAAACCTCCTGGAGACTCCAACATAGAGCCAATGTGCCAAAAATGTTTGCCTTCCAACCTTTGGCACTGTTCTATTTTTAATAATTGGAGCTAGTTATAGCAGCATTAAAGCATCTGTTCACTTCCGAAGCATCTCTCAACTGCCTGTCTGGTGCTGAGTGGGAGCCAACAACCATTTTGTTCAGTTGGAATAGAAGGGCTCTTGCCTATGGAAAAAGTCACTTTTCCACTTCCAGAAGGAGCAGCTAGATTTTTTACTACGTTGTGTGGTTCCAGCAGAGCAGGCAAAAGGGGCTAGGAAATTTGAGAGGCTTGGAAAGTTGGAAGTTAATGCAGATTTCCCTCCAAGTGCCTCTTTTTTACTGCTTCCATCTGAGAAAGATTGAAGATCTAGGAATATGGTTAGGCACTAGGAGAACTCCTGCTATTAAGACAGGTAACAGTTTTTTGCAGAATTATTAAGAGGTCACCCATCGTGGGAGCAACATGGAGAGAGGGCATTTGATTTTTTTTTTTTCCCGAGGAAGAGAGAAGAAAAAGTTTATATATGTATAAGAAGAAGAGGTATGGTTTGTGGTGTTTGAATTGTTCTTTGGGGGATATATATTCTGTGAATTTATATGTGGGAGAAAGAATATAATATTTTCTTTCAATGTGCTTCGGAGAGAGGGAGTTGACAGTTGTGGGATCTAATGTACCATATGATGTTGGCTTCTGATAGTTCTTTTTTTGTTAAAAATTACTATAGGGCTCATTCTAATCTTTCCAAACCACATCATGAACATGCCCTGGTAATTGACATGTCCTCATAATGTAGCCTTTACTCAGCCATATTCATGCCTGAGGTAGCTTAGAGTCATCTTAGCTGTTCCAGCTTTAAAGTGATATGTTCCCTCTTCTTCCAACGCACGTTTTGCTATGAATTCAACCTAGCATGCTTTAATAAAGATATGGCTGCTGATGCAATAGGGATGGAATTTGTTCTCTTCCCATTGGCCACTTTGGACTGCAGCAAATGGGGGTGCGATAGCTCGGTGGTTAAAGACACTGAGCTTGTCAGCTGTGAAGCTTGGTTTGAGATCCAAGTGCTACGTGACAAGATGAGCTCCTGTTACTTGCCAACCTACTCCTGCCAACCTAGTGGTTCTAAAGTATGCAAATGCGAGTAGATAAATAGGAACCACTTCAGTGGGAAGGTAACAGCATTCCATGCACCTCAGTCAGTGGTGGGATTCAGCCAATTCGCACCACTTCGGGAGAACCGGTTGTTAACTTGCTGAGCAGTTTGGCAAACTGGTTGTTTGGAGAAATCATTAGGGCAGAGAACCGGTTGTTAAATTACTTGAATCCCACCATTGTCCTCAGTATATAATCATGCTTGCCACATGACCACAGAAGAGTCTTCGAACAACATTGCTCCCTCACCTCAGCTAAGAAACGGAGATAAACCCTGTCCCCCAGAGTTGGATACAACTGGATAGGGAAAACCTTTACCTTTATCTTTAGGCTGCTGTGGACAAAACCCATCTTCTCCAATCTCTGGTCTATGATGTTTTCCTCACTTCTCCTACTTTTCTCAGTCTCTCCCTTGAGAAACAATGGATTCCATGGAGCACTTTGGGAATTTTTATAAGTTTGGAAATAAAGTTGCATAGGTTTTCCCTGATTGTCTACCTTGATTCCAAAATATTCTTTTTGGCCAGTTACTGTGAATATATTTAAATATTTTAAATATTTTAATTGGTTTGTGAATTTTAAATTTTGTAGCCAAATTTATATATATTTTAATTGTCTTAATATTTATATTTCATGTTTTTATTTCTGGCTGTACACCGCCCTGAGTCCTCAGGGAGAAGGGCGGTATAGAAATTGGAAATAAAATAAAAATTTAAAAAAAAATCTCAGATATCATTAATGCACAGTTGAACTTTGGAATTGTGTGTGTGTGTGTGTGTGTGTTGACATGTATCACTTTACACATCTTTGTGAGATCTGCATTTTCTACTATGGAGTCTACTCCCGGTGTTTGAGGAAAATCTTTTGGAGTTCTTCACAATTGTTTTGGGGTTTTTTTGCCCCCCTGTATAGTTTGGTTGCATGACTGCTCACCACTCACTCCTAACTCATTTGTATATATGTTAAAAAGCAACTTTTTTTGCATGAGAAGTAAACTTCTAGAAAGCTGATGATGTTTCCTAGCTTGCTAATGAACTGAGTTCAGAGAGCACCAGTGACCCCACAGTTTCTAAAAAAACAATTGACTATAACTGCAGGAAATTTAAATCTTTACTTGACCATTTCTGCTTCATCTATGTCTAACCAATCATGGCCTCAGGCTGAAAAATAGACAAAGCTACTACACCTAATCAGCGGTGGGTTTCACATTTTGTTACTACCCGTTTGCCCCACATGCAGACGCTCGCTTTGCACGCGCCTTCTGCACATGTGCCCAGCCTTCCATGCATGCGCCCGGCTCAAAAATGTGCCTAAATAGGTGGCAGGTGGGCGGGCCACCTTGGCACCAGATGCTAAAAAAGTTTGCATTTTTCTTTGTTTCATGAATTTGTATTCTTATGCATTTAATATTCCTTTTGACAGCTGTTTAATTATTCTCAATTGTGTCATCAGAAGTGCTTTTTAAGAAATACCATTTAAATTATCAATATAAATTCTCAATCCTTATAGTGTCCTAAAAAGCCTGCCATTTGATGTTGTTGGAAATAAATGGTCAGTTGCTTTTAAATATTCAGGTGGGTCTTTTCAGTTGTAAAATGAATTATACAGGAATTAACAAGATGGAGCCGGGTGAGACCTGTGGCTAGATACATATTGGAGGAGCCAATGGAAATCACTAAAGCCAAATAAATATTTGTGGTGCAGCATGCATGTAGTTCCAAAAAAACTGCTGCAGATCATATAAAACCCATATTTCATTTTGATCTCCTTCAAGGAAAGAGGAAAAAACAATCAAGCATATTACCTGGATTTGGTTTCTGAGCAATGGCATTAAAAATATACAAATAACAAAATAGATGAATACCTGGAACTTTCTACTGTATATCTCTGGAACTGAAGAATTTGAACTGAAGCCCGTTATGATACAAAAAGAAATATTGGCACAACATAGCTCAGCATGACAGTTGCTCTTCTCTGTATTGCTTCATTGCACAACAGGAATGTACTGGCATGTACAACTGACATAAAGTACAGTGTAGTTGCATGGTCAAGGATCCTCAACATTAGTCTATTCTCTGGATTAAATTTAAGGGATATCCGAGACTTGTTCTCTGTTTTGCAACTCTCCTTTACTCAGAAATATACCATACAGGGATAATCACAAACTTTAGAGAAGGGCCCCTGCATTATTTCAACTCTAATTTTACATGATCTGTTCCATGGACCATATTAGCTTGGATAATCCATTTAGAACCATATTGTTGAATTATCATCTGGCATCTTTGATTACCAGTTTATGAGAATCCTATCAAATCAATAGTCTAGTTTGTAATTTCCACCATCTGCAAAAAATGGCAGTAGAGTACAAAGGCAGAATAAAGTTTCAGTCTGGGGATTCAGTTAAAAAGTGATTTGATTTTTTAAATTTTTTTTTATTTTTATTCTCATTTATATGTCACACTTCTCCGGAGACTCAGGACAGCTTACAATGCATTAAGCAGTAGCCTTCATACTTTTGTATATTTTATACAAAGTCAGCTTATTGCCCCCACAAACCGGGTCCTCATTTTACCCACCTTAGAAAGGATGGAAGGCTGAGTCAACCTTGAGCCTGGTGAGATTTGAACTTACAGTAATTGCAGGCAGCTGGATGTTAAATGCTACCTTGTAGGAGGCATTAGCCTCCTACGCCACTCAGGCTCTTGATTGAATTGCTGTATTGAACTGACCTTCCGAAATATTGAATTGAATCAAATCAATGTTCTCAATCAGTCTAAAATGTTTGAATGAGCTAGAATCAGGGATCCAAATCAAAATTTTGGGGGTCAACCTGTACATCTCTTTAAAAAAAAAAGACATGAATTTCTGATCTTCATTTTTAATCTTTTTCAAGTCACACCAATATTTATTGAAGTCAGTAATCATTTATTGACAATTTACTGGATTTACCTTCTATTCTAAGGTAATTCAAATGCTTATTTCCATTCGTTAGATCACTCGCCGTTTATTTTAATTAATCTTATTTTCTGCTTGAAATTATAGTTAATATTTTATAAATTCTAAACTAAATTGAAAGCCATGTTCTTCTAAGGCATATTGGAAATTTGATTCTGGACATTCTTTGTGGCTCCTTAACCAACTGAGGCTGTCTTGAACTGGCTCAGAAACTGCACTGCAAATATTTTCACAAAATTAAGGATGAGCACAAGGATATTTGGCCAATACAATTAATTTGACAGATTTCCACCCATATTTAGATTGGACTGCCTGCTGTTTATTCCCCCCGCCCCCATAATGCTCCTCCTAACTTTAAATAGAATTAGAACCAAGACTATTTTAGCATAATGCTGTTAAAGTACTACTTTAAATTGTTACCCAACATTTTTATTACATTTCTTTATCATTGGCCAGAAAACTGCTGATAAACAAAACAGCTATCCTCAGCCTAGTGATAATGGCTGTAATAAGAGTTTCAATTCACTATAACTAGCATGCGGGCTGGAGAATTCTGGGAATTGAAGTCCAGGCATCTTAAAGTTGCCAAATCTGAGAAACACTGAATTACAGGATACCATCAAAATGTACCTAAGACATAACCCTAAGAAATCATAGGTGGTGGTTCATTTACCTTGGAACCATTTTTTAAAAAAAATAATAAGTCAAATTGACAATTTCTCAAGATTCCTGGTAATCTTGATAATGTACTTTGGTCCTAAAGCATTATGGCATTTGTAACTGCCTCCTTACAAAAGGGAGGTTTGAAAATATTGTATAGAGGAATAGAATTGTATCCTGACAAAACTGTGCAACCTATTGCTTTCTAATGGCTAAAAGGCGTATGTTCCAAAGTCAAATCATTAGATTCTGGAACAGCATAGCACAGTAATAGTGATTGGGTCTCTTAGATAAATCTGTTTTTCTATTATGCAATTCATACAAAAACTTAAATAAAATTTAAAATAAATGAGAGTCCTTTATGGATGATCAGCACATTTCTATAATAGATGGAAGACAAAGGTGGGCTTCAGCAGGTTCTGACCAGTTCTGGAGAACTGGTAGCAGAATTTTTTTTTTATTGAAAAAGTTTTACAGATACAAATTTTCCCCCTTTTTTCCCCCACCCTTCCCCAACATTATAAAATACATATACAAAAAATATAGTTCCCTCCCAATCCCACCCTAACCCTCCCCCTCCACCCCTTTCCCTCCCATCCCCCTTGACTTCCATTATATGCAATACTAATAATCCCAAACAATATATATGTTAATCATCCTTCCATATCTTTTTCTATATTTACTAGCATAATCATCAATCCCTCTCAGCTGAAAGCTACATAATATTTTCTAGTCTGATACTTATTCTGTATATACTCAATCCATTTATTCCATTCCTGTATATACTTCTCATGCGTCTGGTCTTTTAAAAAGGCTGAGATCTTCGCCATTTCTGCAAATCCAGCCATCTTCTGAATCCATTGGTCCACAGTCGGTAAGGCATCACTCTTCCAGTATTGGGCAATCAACAACCTAGCTGCTGTCACCATATACAGAATCAATTTTGTTTCACCCACTGTAAAATCTTTAGCTATACCCAATAAAAATAATTGCGGAGAAAATTGTATTTTTTTCTTTAAAACATTTTGCATAACCCACCATATTTTTATCCAAAAAGCCCTCACTTTTTTGCAAGTCCACCATATGTGATAATATGTAGCATCTAAACACTCACATCTCCAACATTTTGGCTGCACGTTAGGGTACATACAAGACAATTTCTTGGGGTCTAAATGCCATCTATAAAACACTTTATAAAAATTTTCTCGTAAATTTTGTGACTGTGTAAACTTAACATTCTGAACCCATATTTTTTCCCATGTTTCCATCATAACCAGTTATGGTAGCAGAAATTTTGAGTAGTTCGGAGAACCAGTAGTAAAAATTCTGACTGGCCCCGCCCCCATCTATTCTCTGCCTCCCAAGTCCCAGCTGATTGAAAGGAAATGGGGATTTTGCAGTAACCTTCCCCTGGAGTGGGGTGGGAATGGAGATTTCACAGTATCCTTTCCCTCCCATGCCCACCAAGCCATGCCACACCCACCAAGCCATACCCACAGAACCTGTAGTAAAAAAATTTGAAACTCACCACTGATGGAAGTCTGTATATGTAGACAGATCTGACTGGAACGATTTGAAAACTAAGCATCAGCATAATTACAAATAGATCCTCAATAGAAGTCTTTCGATTACTATAATGTTGTTTTGACAAACCAGAGATAGCTACTGTTCAACTACTAAGGAAAGAATATATCACAGCCAGGAATATCCTTGATAATAGTCATTGGATTTAAAATGGTGGAATCAAAGCTCCATTCCAGTTTTTAGTAGGAATTGTACACAATGCACGGAAATAAAAAGGACAGTGGTTGATTGGTCAATCATGCCTGATATTTTGAAACTGTAACTGTGGCTACAGATATCCCAAATCACAGTGAGGGAAGCTTGTTCCCTTTGGATTCCTCATATGTAGGTGGCATCTATGAGAAGTTTTCATTGTTTGAACCGCACAAAGAAAATGAATTCTAAGGGATATGTTATGATCTGAAAAGTAGGTGTGTTACTCGGAGTCTGTCTCTCTATGCCATAAACCACCACCTGTTGAGTAGCTCTGTCATTTGAGAGGAGCTACCAAGATTTGTTCAAGCATCATCTCCTTATCCAATGAAAGTTAAACTTCAATATTGGTCATTTTTGAATTCCCACAAGGCACAACAGAACCAAACCTACTGTTTAAACAAACGCCCTGGAGACTCATTTAAAATATTCCATATCCTTTTCCTTTATTTTGCTGGATGCTGCAAATCTGTGCTGTATGTTTGTCCAACCGAAACATCCTTGCTTAACTTTGTTGATTTAAGAAACCACATGTGTCACCAAAAATGTCTGGAAGAAATATCTTTTTTGTCTCTTCGTGTTCTTGTGGCATGTATTTTCATTACAGCCTCTGACTAATTGTCATCTTTTTAAAATGAAGTAAATCACAAACTAAAAAAGAAAAAAAGAAAAGAAACCTTCCCCACATGGACATGCATTTTTAAAAATCAGCCCCTGCACGATAAC
Organism: Ptyas mucosa; assembly: GCA_012654045.1. Lineage (NCBI taxonomy): Eukaryota > Metazoa > Chordata > Lepidosauria > Squamata > Colubridae > Ptyas > Ptyas mucosa. The sequence goes on from WNWU01000020.1 coordinate 10,154,360, forward strand.
TCAATTCTTCCAGAAAGACCCAATACTCCAAAATTTAATGTATTTGAATTTCACATAGTAATGTCTTCTTTTATATTTGGTTGCTCTGCCAGATTTGAAAAGTCATGCTTCATCATGATGAATGAGATCCCCACCCCCAGTCCATCGCTTGATTTAGGGTAGGCCTGATTAAAATGAATTATTCTGAAATATATCCTTTGGACATTTGAAAGCAATTTGTTTTAATTTGGCCTCATTCAAAATTGGGCACTATTGTACTCTTGATATCATTGGAATACACTGAAGCCTAGGAACCTTTCTAAAGTCACTTCTTCCTTCCTAACTTCCAAATATAAAGAGGCAACACCAGAAAAAGCTGGTGACAAAAAGACACGAATGGATGATAGTCAGGATGTTTCTGTATGCATCAGCCACGACACCAACTATGTGTGCTGGGAACTTAGGAAATCGTTCCATTTTTTATTGTGCTAATGGATAATATTGTAGGCTTAACAATTTTTATTGTGCCATTGAATAATATTGTAGATTTAAGGGGCCCTGTGTGGTGCAGTGGTTAGAATGCAGTATTGCAGGCTAACTCTGCCCACAGCCTGGAGTTTGATCAATGTTGATTCAGCCTTCCATCCTTCCGAGAATGATATGAGGACCCGGATTGTTGGGGGCAATATGCTGACTCTGTAAACCACCCAGAGAGTGTGGTAAAGCACCATGGGAGAGTATATAAGTCTAAATGTTAATGTTAATAGAATTAACACTTAGACATGTATACCACCCCACAGTGCTTTACACTGTGTTCAAACCCTTTGTACCACCTCCTTATAAGAGATTGAGATACAGAAAAAGGAACTACAATGAAGAGCCAGTGGGGACTCTTTTGAGAGATCTGAGCAAAAATCACCACATTATGACATGACAACTTATCACAAAGTCGTCACAGTTATATTTGTGATTTGTATTTTGCAGACTTAACAACAGTTTCTTGACTCTCCTCGTTCACAAGACTATTATTTAAACCTATACTCTGACTAATTGATTTTGTATTGTGTTGTAAAAGCAACAAGCCAAAGAAATCATTCTCAGGAGATGCAAGAAAATGTAGCATAATTCATGAAAAGGGCACTCCATTAAGTGGGGTGTCATATAAAACCTTTGAGATCAAAAGAAGGCAAACGTACAATCAAATAATTCTTTTGCACCCACTCAAGTAAGGTGGGGCACCAGTGCAAAACATTATTCTACAAACGGACCACCATGGAGGAAATTGTTGGTTATTGATGTTAAATGTATGCTGGAAAATGTTGCCTTAATGATTTAAGATTGATAGGGTAGATTACAGACCTGTCGGTAAGTTAGGCTTAAACCATGTAAGACTTTAAATGCCACTGTGGACCTCTAGAATTGGGTTTAGAAGGCACTTTGCATCTAGTAAAGATGCTTCAAACTGGGTTAATATGGGACTCCCAAGAATGGTACCTAACCCACATAATGAAGCAAGATCACCAAGCTCTTTGCCCATTGCATCTCTTCTGCATTTCCTTCAGAGTAATGATTAACTATGGTATTCCAGTTAATACCTTCACTTTCCAGCAGTTCAATAGTCTAATGGTCCAGTAGCCCCCTAACAATATTTCTACCTACCAAATCATTAAGGGATGGAGAGCCCTTGCTCTTGTTCTTCCCTGAAGGTACAGTCCTAAGGAGACAAGATATTTTGGTGTTGGGAGGGCATTTCATAGGTTTGATAGTGAATGCAGCTCACGTGTGTATCAAGAGGTACCTTTATCACCACATCTTCAACAGTGATCCATCACTAGTGTTCAGTTTTGTACACAGTCAATCAAACCAAGAAGCAATCGGAGCAAAAACAATATTTGATTCTACAAGGTGGGACATGGCTCCTTGGCAAAATTCCACATTTATGGCACATAGCAAAAAGGCTGGAGGGTTAGAAGCTGCTGAATGACTTCTAATCAGCAATTGGTGACTGTAAAATCACTTGTTTATTGGCAGATGGTAGTCACTATTTCTCCAGCATCAGATCCACCACAATTACCAGTAAGCTTTATAATTATGTGACATTATCCTGATGGGGAACTCTGGGGGAAAATGGAACACACATTTTTATTAGGTAGTAGGTAGTGATCATCCGGTCCTAATATGGATTAAATTATGAGGCATATGTTCAGTGATGGGATTCAAGTAATTTAACAACCGGTTCTCTGCCCTAATTATTTCTTCCAACAGCCAGTTCACCAAACTGTTCAGAAAGTTAACAACCAGTTCTCCTGAAGTGGTGCAAACTGGTTGAATCCCACCATTGCATATGTTTACAGCAAGGGGAATATCTATTGAAGCCATTCATATTTAGACTAAGGTAGTCCTCGGGTTACAACCTTCCATTTAGTGACCATTCAAAGTTACGACAATGAAAAAAGTAATTTATGATTGTTTTGCACACTTACGACTGTTGCAATATCCCCATAGTCATGTGATCAAAAATCAGATGCTTGGCAACTTGCATGTATTTATGATGGTTGCAGTGTCCTTGGGTCATGTGATCACCTTTTGTTACCTGACAAGCAAAATCAATGAGGAAGCCATATTCACTTAACAACTTTGTTACTAACTGAACAACTGCAGTGATTCACTTAACAACTGTGCCAAGAAAGATTGTATAATGGGGCAAACTCACTTAACAACTGTCTCACTTAGCAATAGAAATTTTGGGCTTGATTCTGGTTGTAAGTCGAGTTTTACCTGTAGATTGTATTTTAATTGTGTTGCTTCCAGTGAATTAATTTATTATCCATTTAGCTAGGCTCCCTATTAGCTAGAAAGAACAGACTTCTTTTTAACTTCACATTTTCTTCTTTGAAAGAAACCTCATCAATGACTCATGGCCACATTTTCAGTTTGTAAAGCATTAATTGTTTTAAGCTGAACAAACTTCTTCCAATAAAACCAAGCTGTTATATCCCATAAGCCAATTTTAAAGGGGTGTGGGGGGAAAGTTGGTGAGTTATCTCAGTAAGTTCAAATTACCTTCAATTCTATAAGGATCTGAGTTACTATTATTTAACTTCTAACAGTTTGCAGACTCTTATTGTAAGTGGCATTAATTTTACCCGCATTATGTGATTTTTCAGGATAGTGTCACTGTCAACATAGCCTAAACTTCACCAAGTGTACATAGCAAAGGCTTAAAATTCCAGTAAGAGACCTAGTTGCTTTAGAACCATACATAACACCAAATATTATCTTAAGTAATCCTAATCAAATTAATCTTCAATTCACCCTTTACTCCATTCAACCTATGACTTCATTGTGAGTTGCCCGAACCATGACCCGAATTTCAATTTCTTCCCATTTAGAACTATTGAAGTCAATTTATTAAAACTGAGAGTTTACTTGAAAATTGCTCCTGTATGATGCATGAAGTGATAACTCATTTTCATTATAACAATATATGGCAAACATTTTGTTTAATAGTGATATTTCTGACTCAGTTGTATAATGAGGCATTATGCATACATACACTGCATTACTACTTTATATGAATAATTAGAAATATCATGAAAAAAACAGGAATGAAATTTTAGACTGCTCATTTGTTCTTGCTGTCCCAGGTGGATGAGGTGGAATTGGAGCTTCATTGGGTTTACTTATTGTGATCAAACCATTTGGATACTGCCACTTTAGGGGAAACTACTGTTGGTGTTAACTGCTTAATTCTTTAATAGGTTTTTTTGTTTCTTAATTTTATTAGAACATAGAATAATAGAGCTGGAAGGGACCTTGGAGGTCTTCTAGTTCAAATCCCTGCTCGAGCAAGAGACCCTATACCATTTCAGGCAAAAGGTTGTCCAGTCTCTTCTTGAAAGCCTCCGGTGATGGAGCACCCACAACTTCTGAAGGCAAGCTGTTCCATTGGTTGATTGGTCTTGCCATTAGGAAATTTACCCTTAGTTCTAGATTGCTTCTCTCCTTGCTAAGTTCCCAATGATAGTTTCCTTGTCTTGCCTTTTGGTGCTTTGGAAAATAGGTTGGCCTCCTCATATTTGTAGGAGCCCCTCAAATATTGGAACAATGCTATCATGTCACCCCTTCTTTTTATTAGACTAAACATACCCAATTCCTCTAACCAGGATGAAATGCTCTGAGGTCTGATACCGGTTCGCTTCGCTACCGGTACTCTGCATGCATGCATGCACGGTGCATGCCAAATGCCTGCCTTGCGCGCATGCGCACCACAGGCACTACCGCGCAGCACTGAAAAAAGAAGCCTTTTCTAAGGTAAGTAGAACAGCGAGGGAGGAGAACAGCTGTGCCGCACGATTTAGATTCACTAGAAAGTAGGATTTCCTGCTTTCTAGTGAATATAAATTGTGTGGCACAGCTAATCATCAGAAATACTGGTTCGTCTGAACTGGTAGCATTTTGTACTATCGGTTTACCCAAACCGGTAGCTTTTATTACTACCAGTTCAGGTGAACCGGTCCGAACTGGTAGCATTTCACCCCTGCCTCTAACCGTTCTTCATGTTTTAGCCTTCTGCTAAAGTCTTATGAGTGTTGCATTTTCTCTTTATTTTTATTATTGGATACTTCTTTGAATTTGTTAAGATTCAAGTTATCTTAGAATTTTTTTTTAAAAAAAAAAGAAGAATGAGGAAAATAGCAACAAAACCAAAACTCCTTTGGAAGATCTTTGGTTTTGTTGCTAGAAGAACGGGGTCCTTGATGCTCTCTGAATTTGGCTGTCTTATTGCAGATGTTTCACTACCAAACTTCCAAACTAGGCATCATCATCAATGCTACAATTTGAATTTAATTTGAATTGGTTCTTTGGTTGGTTTTCTTTTATTGTTAGAAGCTGTCCAGCGTGCTAATGGTCAAGTTTGAAATTCTATAAACAAATAAATATATAAAGCCACTAGTTATTCCTTCCAAATGGCTGAATATTTATTAAATTTATATGCCGCTCATCTTGCCTAGAGATGACTCTAGGCAGCTTGCCATCAAATGAAAGCAACATGATAAGACATTAAACATTGAAATAATTAAATAATATTTAATGTTTTAAATATTTATTAAATAATAAATATTTAAAACATTAAAATTTACTTAGACTTAATAAAGATGACAAGGAAGGGACAAGGAACATACACACAAGGGGGTGGGGGTCTTATCTCAGTCCATTAACCACCTCCAGTATGAGAAGCCCCCATTAGGGCCCCAAGTCAATTGGTAGAGCTAGGCTTTCAGGCCCTCTTGGAAGGCCAAAATATTGAAATGAATTCATGCATGCATGCTTTTTCTCACCAGTATTCTGAATAAATCATGACCTCAAGAAATTAATATAATTTATGGAATTTAAAAAATATTTATAGTACATATCATTGGGTTCTGAAAACTGGTACTTTTTGACCATTGACTTAAATTCAATTTTATTTTGTTAAAGTCTGAGGGGAAAAATGGAGTACTATTCAGGCATGAATGCATTTATTTTCTAGAGAATTCCTCCAATCCTAGCAACAAATATTTGCATTAAAAATGTAAGACATTTAAGGGTTCTTTAAAAAGTATCTTAGCCAATAGGTTCCTCTCCTGAACTGAACCTCCCACTGCGCAGCTTCTTTGAGCAATTTGGACATACTATGTTTTTGGCACTTGCGGAACTACCTCAAGTTTAAAAACTACCTGGCAAACCACATTTATATCCAAAATTGTAGCACAGGGAATTAAAAATAAAAGACCAAAAAAAAAAAGGGGGGGGGGAGCAAAAAGATTCAGTCTCTTTTCTAAATACAAAGTATAGCTGTGGCATGGCTGAGTACCTTCTGCAAACCCAAAATAAAACACAGACCAAGACTAAACAATGATTAACCAAGACTAAAAATTTTGCAAGTGCAAAATTTGTCACTTGCGTTTTATATACTGTATGAACAATATTATCGAGGGGGGGGGGAAGTAATGGAATGAAATGTTTTCCTCTTCCTTTCAATTAAGGCTAATTATTTTAATTTTATTTGTTTATAATATAAATTACAAAAAAATATGAAAACAAATAGTAGGAAAAATAGGGGAGGGAAAGGAGAGTGCAGAAAAGAAGGGAGTCAGAAGTAACTTCTGACTGCCTTTGATGCAATATAATAAAATAGTAATAACCTCAACTTTTTACTTTTACATAATAGTATAAACTAGCCATTTCTATGTCAACAAAACTATCTAATCGGTAAAACCCAAAATCAAAGTTTCATTTTTTTCCACCTCAAGTCAATTTAGCCATCTCTACTAAGTCAATCAACTTTTGTACTTGTTCTGCCATTGTGGGGATCGAGGTGTCCTTCCATTTTTGTGCATAAAGTAATCTTGCTGCCGTCAACATATATAACATCAAAGTTCCATTTTTCCCAAGTCTTTTTCCAATAAGCTAAAAAGAAAAGTTTCTGGATTTATCTTTATATTCACTTTAAGGATCTTCTGTATTAGAATATGAATCCTAGTCCGATATTTCTTTGCTTTATCACATGTCCACAAAATTAAGGTTAATTATTGATCTTAAAAGTGCTTTCTTCCCAGATGAGAAAATGCTTTTGTTGTGGCCTGCCAGCAGCCAGCAGAGCTGGCAGCAGATTCGGACAGTGAGTAGGTTGGGAAGGAACGTGGGCCAGTCCTGGAGTCTGGGGAAGGCTCGGACGATGGCTCTGAGTCAGAGGCAGAAAGGGGGGCCAGGCCAGCTGGTAGTTCTTTGTTGCCTCCAGAGTCTCTGGAGTCTGACATCAGTGAGGCAGAAGAACAGCGTGAGCCTGTTCCCAGTGTGCGCATGTGCAGAGCTGCCAGGAGACAGGAACAATTAAGGAAACAGGGTCAACTTGGGAGTAAGGCTTGGAGATGATTGACCCCCTCCCATAAGATATAAAAGAGAAGTGAACGGGACATAAGCTTTTGCAGGAAACAATTAGTTCATCTGGCTGATTCAAGATTTGAAACTTCTGTTTGTGACTCTGTGCCAAGTTTGGCCTTGCCCTGTGTCTGGAAATTAGCATTTGGCAGTGTTCCATGTGAGATAGGTGGCTGTTGATAACCTTCCTCTGAAAGACTGTTTATCAAGCCTTGTGGACTGCAAATGAAAGTAATTTACAGCCATATGAATTAAAGAGGTTTGCCGGGACTAAGTTTGTGCTGTTTACTTTCTAAGGAAGAGTCAGAACAGCTTTCTCTATGATGAACCAATTTAGATTCTTGCCTTCCCTTTGTGATAATGCCTGGAACATGCTAAATTCTTTGATCTTTTAACTCTCCATATTTCTCTTTTTCCTCTCTCCCTTGCAGATGCTTCAAAAGCCCCTCCCAACCCAATAAAATTAATTTAGATCTTATCAGCATTCTACTGTTTACGTTTTTCAATTATTCCCTTTTTCAATTTTTTTTTTGAAATGAATCAAATTCATCCAAGAACTTAGTATATATAATATTACTCAAAACATCAAGTTAAAATAAAGATATTTTAGTGGGGGGGTGGAAGTCAAAAAAAAAATCTGCTTTCCCTCTATAATGAAGCTGTTTATAATGTTCATGGTTTTTTAAGAGACAATACTTTGTATTAGAAAATTAAAGAAGAGATAAATTTCAGAGTTGATTGGAATGACAAAGATAGGTAAGAATTTGAACATTATAGTGACAGCAAAGATCAGAATGTAATCATAAATGGTAAAGTCAAATTTTCCTTGAATTGAGCAATAAACTTTATGACTTCACATATCCTTTTGGTGGATTCCATTCAAATGCTAAGCAGGTCAAATACAAATAATTTCATCCCTGTTCATTCATCTAATCATTCATATTTACATCACATAATTTGTGCATGAATCCAAATGAAAGATGAAGCAGGATAAAGAAGATATGATGGTGTACAAATTGTCCCATACTTGCAGATGAAGTCTTCTTTTCTTGGATTGGTCAACCACCAAGACATCTTAGGTGAGTTATCTATCTATCTATCTATCTATCTATCTATCTATCTATCTATCTATCTATCTATCTATCATCTGTCTATTTTATGTTCTCTCTTAGGCTGGCCAATTATCAAATGTGGGTGCTTAATGGTTTTGAGTTATTTTCGCAGTTGGAAAGAGATGTTCGGTACTTATAGATTGCACAGCTAGGAAAGTGCCATGTTCTGTCCTCAATAATTATCTAGATTTCTGCAGAAAATATCATTATGAATACTTTACTAGCTTTTGTCTTTTCATTTCATAACATTCTGAGGTAGCTTTTTGCTTACCTAATAACTGTTCATATTTCTGCCCATTCTATAGGGTTATATTTATCACAAAGAGATCACTTAAGCTCTCTTATTTCTGATTGCTTCCTCTGGCTGGTTTATAAATTGGTCAATGCTTGTTCAAGTAGCTGATGTTTGTCCCTGGACCTGGACCTGGACCTGGACCTGGAATGATTGATGGTATTCCAGGTCATTATCTTCCCATCTCTACTTTCTAGTTTTGTCTATCATCATAATTTTTATGTTCTTTCAGGCTTGCCCAGCTTTTTGTGAGGCCAATTTTTTTCCACTCATCTCTTTATTTGCACACCAAAATGTGTATCGGTTCAGGCCTCTTACTATTAAATATAGCTGATCTATAGTTACACAAAGGGAGCAAGATAGCTCAGCAGTTAAAGATGCTTGATAGTTGGAATACTGACAGCCTGGGTTTGAGACCTGAGCACTGCACAATGGGGTGAGTTCCCATTCCTTGCCTCAGCTCCTGCCCACCTGGCAGTTCAAAAGCATGCAAATGTGAGTAGATAAATAGGTGGGAAGGTAACAGCGTTCTGTGCACCTTTGGTGTATAGCCATGCTGGCTACATGACCAGGGAAAATGTTTTCAGACAATGCTGGTTCCCTTGGCCAAGAAACAGAAATGAATAGCGCCCTCTAAAGTCAGATACAACTGTATAGAACAAGAGTGTCAAACTCAATTTCATTGAGGGCCGCATCAGGATGGTGTTTGACCTCAGGGGCCGGGATGAGTGTGGCCAGGATGGGCATGGCCAACTCGAAGTCATTCGTGTTGGGGCACCTGTGGTGGCCCAAGCACTCTGCCAGTGAAAACAGGTTCCCGAGCTCCATTTTTGGCTCCATTTTTGGACTCCTGCAACCCTCTGCCAGCAAAAATGGAGGTCGGGAGGGCTGCCTGCCTACGGCCCTCACATACTCCATTTTCGGTTGCAATGGCTTCCTGCAACCCCCTGCCAGTGAAAATGGAGCTCAGGAGGGCTCTCCCGAGCTCCATTTTCACTGGCAGAGGCACTGTGGGCTGGTCCTTCGCTGTTTCTAGGGCAGCCCCGTGGGCCAGATCTAAGCACCCTGGAGACCGGATCTGGCCCCCGGGCCTTGAGTTTGACACTCCTGGTATAGAGAAATTTTACCTTTTAATAGTTACACAGACTGTTTCCCACTTCACAACCTCAGAGAAAATGCATATTTTAAGTTAAATTTAAATTTTAAAAAAGAACAAAGAACAATGAAAAAAAATCTTTTTAACAGGCTAATCCAAAATATATATCTTCCCAAGAATCATAGCTCATTTTCAGTTAGGTTCTATTACCTTTCAATATAATGCGAGGATAATCTTTTGTTGCTCAGTCATCTAATGCTGCCCTCCAAATTTACAAAATCTTGCATATATATTTTTATTAGTTGATCAAAATATAACATACAATAAATACAAAATACAAAAAAAATACAAAAAAATGGGGAAAAGGGAAAATAAGAGAGGAAAGGGAGAAGAGGAAAATATGTACAGTGAAGGGAATAAGAAAAGAAAAATATTGACTTCCAATTCTTTTTGGCACAATAGACTAAGGTCAGCCTTAGACTTTTTACTTTTACATAATAACATATACTAGCCATTTCTATAAGAGCAACCCATATAATCAGCAAAACCCAAAATTAAATTTTCATTTTTTCTACTTCAAGCCCAAAGTCCAAACATGGTTTCCATGTAGAAACAAAGTTAATTGTATTATTTTCTTTACTCAAAGCAGTCTATTTAGCCATCTTTGCTAACTCCATCAACTTTTGCAGTCATTCGTCCACTGTGGGAATCAAAGCATCCTTCCATTTTTTTTTTTTTTGGTAGAGTATTCTTTCTGCTGTCAGCATATATAACATCAAAGTTCCATTTTTTTCCAAGTTCTTTATCCATTAAGTCCAAATGAAAAGTATCTGATTTTATCTTTATGTTCATTTTATATTAAGATATGAATCCTACCCCACTATTTCTTTGCTTTATCACATGTTCGCCAAAAATGGTAAACATTTCCTTCTTTGCATTTCATTTTCACGAATTTACCAAATCTCATTAAATTAACAAAACTTCCACAAATTCAATGATCTTTTCCTATGATCTTTTCCTAGTAGGTTGAAATCCCCCAGAAGATAACTTGAAACATTCTGCTGTGTCCCTTGCTTTGGAAGACATCACTCTGCAAAGCTGAGTGCTGCTATGGATGAAATATTTTCCTGTCTCATGCCCCACCCCCAAAAAAGGTATTAAAAGCAGAGCTAAGGGCAGACTCTAGAAACTTAAGTACAGTTGTCCAAATGACTGGGATACTACTGCCACTTTACTTCATGCCACCACCTTGTAAATCTACCATCACATTTATCCCCACAAATTCCACAGACAAATTTAATGCCCTTGCCTCACTCATCTGTCTTTCTGAATTAATCTACCATTTAATACATCTTGGAAGGAACACCATTTTTTTAGTTTATTATTTTGCCTGCTGGCATGTTTTCCAAAAGTCCAACATAGATGTTAATTGATTTGATATAGCATTAGAAAAATCTTGTTTAAAGACCAAGGGTTGTTTTTTTTTAAAGGATAATGAGTGGAAATATTAACTTTAGAATATGTTTCATCTCAAATAAGAAACAACTATTGGGGCAGAGCCGGAATTTTTGCTTGACTATTATAAAGATTTCCTACTAAGTGTAGCATGAAAATGATGAATATAATTAGGAGATGATGGATGGAATACAATATGTTTTTCCATGGGTACAAAATAAGAATACTTTGCCAATCCCAACTACCAAAAAATGCCATGTTTCATTGTAAGAATAAACTGGGACTGAGTTTAAAGCAGGAGAAACCATCTCATCAGTCAAAGGAAGATTTCAGACATGCCATTTTAGTAATGTTCTGCCATAGCAAAACCTGTGGATTTCTTCCTTAATAACATTTTGCACAGTCATTTTCATTTACATTTTAGTTGAGCCAAAGGTCAGCCAAGATGATTAATTTTACAGGATTAATGCAGGAACTGCATTTGCTAGTTCCTTCCATGTCTGTGGAAATAAACCGTGCCTACTAAACTGAAATGATGTTAAATCTTTCAGTGAATTCAGGTTCATCTTTGTATCTACAGTTTTCAAGTTATGCTCACTGATACAGTGAGTTACCTAATCTTTGAGTTTAGCCATTCAGCTTCCTGATGCAAGGACTGTCAACTGCAACATATCATTCTTGCTAAAAAAATAAATAAATAAAAAATAAATGCAAAAACGATCCAAAACTTTTTAAAGCAGCCATGTGATCTGCTCTTGGGTTTTGTCATAAAGAAGCTTTCTTGGTGGTCTGGAAAGTTTCATTGCAATTCCTTCTGAATTTTACCACAGCTTGGTGGTACGTCGGGGGCCGAATCATCAGTGGGCATTTCCAGGTTCAGAATCTGTTATGGACCAACGTCAAGTCTGAAAAATTGATGAGGGCAGCATATCTCAGCATCTGCTTATTTCTTTGGTGCAGCATATGCCCCATAAGTAATAATTGAAAACAGTCCGTATCTGGGACGGTAGCCCATTTATGAATCCTAAAAGAGCAAGAGGAGTGGGTGGATTCATATACCAGAAAACCAGCACCCCTTTCTTCATTTTCAATTAAATTCAGAGCCAGGCTTCTCCAGAGTCTGGTTGTAAATAATGAATCTTTTAAATTGCTTCAAATGTAACACTTGTCTGAATTCATTATCCCCCTCTGGATTCAGGGAGAGAGTGAGCTTTAAACCAAATGTTCTACAGAAAGCAATGGATCTTGATTTTGCTTGAATTTGGCTGGGCTGTATCTTAAGTTTTTAAAAACATTGTTTTTCATTTATCTCATTTAAAAGGTGTATATGGATGCCCATCTTGAAGCATACAACTCTGGGTGGTTAACAACTGCCATAAAAACAAAAATAGTGAAACCAATATTAAAAAATAAAGAAAGGAAACAAATTCAAGAAAAACCAGGTACTAGTGTGGTAACTACAGACATTCATGTCCCCAGGCTTAAACTTGTTCTGGTACCAGAGAAAAACAGAGCTTTTCACCAATTTACAGAAGGCTAAGAGAGTGGGGGCCTGCTGGATCCCAGGGGAAATGGTGTTCCCCAGCACAGGGTCTGCTATAGAAAAGGCACATTATTTGTTCCCACTAGAGGGCAATATTTAAGGGAAAGGACCTGAAACGTGTCCTGTGGCACTGATGATGTTACCTAGTTTGGTTATGAAATGTCTGCAAAACAACAACCAAGCTCGGAGAGCACCAAGGACTCCTCTGAAATGTGTTCCCTCCATCAAATCAAGCGGAGAAGCAGTCCCGTAAATAACCTGGTCTGATGCCATGTAGGGCTATAGAATAGGATAGAACAGAATAGAATAGAATAGAATAGAATAGAATAGAATGGAATGGAATGGAATGGAATGGAATGGAATGGAATAGAATAGAATAGAATAGAATAGAATAGAATAGAATAGAATAGAATAGAATAGAATAGAATAGAATAGAATAGAATAGAATAGAATTTTTTATTGGCCAAGTGTGATTGGACACAGAAGGAATTTGTCTTTGATGCCTATGCTCTCAGTGCAGATAAAAAGACAAGATACATTCATCAAGAATCATAAGGTACAACACTTAATGACAGTCATAGGGTACAAATAAGCAATCAAATCATACTAGGAAACAATATCAATATAAATCTTAAGGATACAAGCAACAAAGTTACTGTCATGCAGTCATAAGTGGGAGGAGATGGGTGATAGAAACGATGAGAAGACAATAATAATAGTAATGCAGGCTTAGTGAATAGTTTGACAATGTTAAGGGATTTATTTGTTTAGCAGAGTGATGGCGTTCAGGGAAAAACTGTTCTTGTGTCTAGTTGTTTTGGTGTGCAGTGCTCTTTAGCATTGTTTTGAGGGTAGGAGTTGAAACAATTTAAGTCCAGGATGCGAGGGTAACATTTAAAGATAACATCCAGCCCAGATAGAAATAGGGAGCCAGGGCAGCTCACACAGCAGTGGTATGACATGGGCAAACCAAGAGCCACCCCATACTTCACAAGTCACTGAATTTTGGACCACTTGTAATTTGCAAGTAGTCTTTAAGGGGACCCCCATGTAGAGGGCATTGCAATGGTCTACCTGGAAATGACCAACGTATAAATTCTTCTGAACAAAGCCTCCCAGTCCAGGAATGAGAGCAACTGGTGCATACAAAGAAGCTGTGCATTGATGACTCATCTTGATGTCCACTATCTCTTAATCAATATCAGCCATAATGAAGTAACTATGAGCTTCTTGTTTCTTACTTCTTGTTCTTTCTTAAACAACTCCCTCTGATTAAACAGAACTGTTGCAGAACTCTATTGAAAGCCATCAGATTTTGTGAGACCTGGTAGTACCATAAAAGTACCATAAAAACCAGAGACCAGGTAGACCACTTACAATAATAATGCACAGATGTCAGCCATCTGTCCCTTGAAGAAAGGATCTTCTTGCTGTCTATTAAGGTGGAAAAGGTGGAAAAAGAAACACAAAGTTTGGACTTCAGGACTGCGGTATTGCTGACTCAAGATTTTTTTTGCTCTATTTTCTAATGTCCATAATAATAAACTAGCTTATCAAAGAGTTGTGTCCTTGAATCTTTGTTTGCTAGCTTTTGAGTTCAAGTAATGGCCTGGATGAAGCCTAACAGATTTCCTGTTAACCATGACCATTTTTTTCCATTGGGTGTGCTCCAGACCAACTTTGGCTGGGTTATAGCGTTGATGTAAAACAGCCAAGAGTCTTTAATTTCTGAAATAAAGATGTCATCCTCATCTCATTTCCAAGGCATAACTAGTGACAGAGTTGTTTTTTTTTTTTTTACCCCCCAACAAATTGTTGGATAGTGGCTTCCTCAGAAGTTTGACAACCCCAATTCCTTGAATGGAATTATCCGGATACCAGAGCCCATTTTGGTATAGTAAATTTTTGGCCCTGATTCAGTGAATTATTATTCACTGGGAGAGCTCTGTTCCTCTATTATTCATGCCTTCTGCTTACAGTGAGATTTACGTGTCAGGCAAAACATACAAATGAAATCCGATTTATTTGATTTATGTCTTGTAGGTACTGTCCTTTGGCTCCATTTCTGTATGTTATATTTAAGTCTGATGTATCAGCTCTTTTCTTTGTCAAATCTTTTTGGCTCAAGGCTTGCAATGTTTTCAAGGGTTCCAACATGTGTATGATTTTAAGCTGTATCCTAAGCAAATCTCTGCCTTTTCTCTCTGCCCAAACTTTTAAAAAAACAGTTAAAATAATAAGAAGGAAAATGTTTCTTGTACCTAAGTCTCAAAATCAAGTTGTCTGATGTCAGGAACTTGAAGGGAGGTGATAACCTAATGAATTGATCACATAAATGACTACGTATAATTTTTGGTGGTTTTAGCGTAAGAACTAAATTATTCAATGCAATAATTACATTATAAGCAATTAATACTTAAGATGTACCTCTCACTTTCTAAGCCTTGTCACAAATGTTCAAAGATAAGCCAACTTCTTGAAGATTGTGAATCTAGTAGACAAGAGATAAACCTTAGTACCTGAACCCTAATAAACCAGTTGTGATTTGTCCATCAGAACTCTCTGTTGCTACCAGAATTGCTTTTGGCTAAGAGGTACTACTTTTAAGGAGCATAATCCCAATCTGGGGGTCTTCTTGGATTTATGGTTCTTTTGATCACCATCTTGTTGTTCTTGTTGTTTTTACATGAGGAGTTGCTGTTATTGTTGTTACCATTTGGAGCAGTGGTGGGTTGCCCTTGTTCAGCCCCTGTTCGGACTGGTTCGCAAGAACCAGTAGTAAAATCAGTGGGAGGCTCCGCCCACTGACCCGGACGTTATCATAAGTGATCTGCACATGTGCAGAAGCTTCTGCACATCCGCGATGCAAACTGGTAGTAAAGGTAAGTAGAACCCACCCCTGATTTGGAGTGGTTTAACATAACCATAGGGTATTTGATTGGCTGTTTTATACAGTATATCCTGTAAATTGCCAAGAGTTATTTTGATTATGATTGAGTAGAAGTATGATCAATCAATCAAAAAAGCAAGGAAGCAAGATGAGGAGATGAAGAAATGGATTGACCACTCATAATTTATAGTTGGTCAATAAGAATTTGTTTTTGAATAAAAAGATGAAAGCATAATTTAAAACTTCAGTATTTTCACTCTTAGACTACCCCTTTGGCTCAGTCAGCCTGGGGCACATTTAATTCTTGACTTCCTCATATATTTGCCATTCCAAGCTGAAATAAGTTTACGCTGGTAGACTGGCTGTTTACTTTCTTGGGAACAGCTTAGTCTTAAGTCCTTACCAGTGTAAACATTTTACAGTAACTAATGCATTCCATCTCATAAAAATGTCAAAAGCATATGTCATTAAAATATATTTTGAGCAGAATGAATGTAATGTGAAAATATCGAATGCTTTTATGACTAACAATCTGAAGAGAGATAAGATTCCCAACTCCAAAAAAAGAGAAACATTTCCTAATAGTTATCCAAATTCTATTGCTGTTTACAATGTAGCCCTTTTTACATGTAATAATAGATACATTTTTATATGACAATGTACTTGATTAGCTAAATTACTATTCTTCTTCTCATCTTTCCTGTTACCTATTTCCTTATCCTCTTATGACTATAACTTTGTTGCTTGTATCTTACAATTTATATTGTTTTATTTAATATCCTAATATGATTTATGTTGATTGCATATTTAGTATCCTATGACTATTACTAAGTGTTGTATCTTATGATGATTCTATCTTATGATTGTGATCATGACTTATCACTTGTTCCTTGTATGTACACTAAGAGCTTATGCACCTGAGAAAAATTCCTTGTGTGTTCAATCACACTTGGTCAATAAAAAATTATTTCTATTCTGTTCCGTTCCGTTTTGTTCCGTTCCGTTCCGTTCCGTTCCGTTCCGTTCCGTTCCATTTCATTCAAATCCAAATATTTGAACAAATAAGGTCACAATACTGGCAGGTTTTTTTTGTACTTCAAGCTGTGAAGAGGAAAAATTTATTCTGACTAATACTGTACATTTCTTTCAGGGAGAAGCTATTGAGAGGAACTGATTTTGAAAAAATCTGATAATCTGTGTGTTTCAAAGGAAAACATTTTATTTACAGCGTAATCTGAATATACCAACATAAATTATTCCATTGACTTCGATGGGATTTATTTTGAACAACGTATAGGATTTTCCCCCACTTTTTCCCATGTCAATAGCAGTATGCATTTATAACAACATTAGAGCTATGAAAGCTGACAGAGAACTTCCTATCTTGGGAGCTACTCAAATAGCAACTTTTACCAGAAACTCAGATTTATGATGTGAACGTTTGGACATTTGCATCAGCTACAGTTCCTTTTGCTGTTCTGTTTATTAAATAGCCCTGATGAATATACAGTATACCAGAAGGACAGGACAGCAGATTTATGAAATCTCTAATCCACCATGTCGCATTTTAACCATTAGAAGATACCATATGGGAAAGATAGCCAATAACACCATACAAAATAAATTTCAATCACTGATATTCCAACTAATGAATAGGAAACCTGTGACCAATCAGCTGCTTCACAGAACTGGACAAATTCCTTTTCTCTTTTCTAGAAATGGGTGGAACTTGATTTAAAGATGTGCATAGTTTCCACCCAACTGCTTAGCTTAAAATGGGGGTATTTTAAACCTATTTGTATTTGTTTAAACATGTCTGATACCTTTTATAGGACTGGAGTTGAGAATGGTGTTTTTCTTTGCATCCAGTTTAGCATTTCATTTCACCATGTTTTAATGGAAAGCTACTTACGATAACAGCTCTTGGGTTGAGCACAACTCATAATAGCACTGATCATAGGATGTGTGGGTTCCACTTGGTTTAAGGTTAATGCTTTAGATGGAACTTAAAAGGCAGCATCTCACGTACTAAACCAGAGGCAGGCAGCCTGCTGAGGCACTCCCAAAACATCTCCTGGAAATATATTAATTAATTTAAATATATTTTAAAAAGCAGCACTAATTACTTGCACATAATGGACAGGATTAAGAATGCCCTTTGTGTATAACCATCAGGGTTACCTTTAATTTTTTTTAAAAGAAAACTTTTTTTTAAAAAAAAAGTGACATCCACATTCTTGTGTTGCACATCCCAGATTGAAGAACCTGAAGACGTGGTCTAATTCAGGGGTGAAATGCTCCCGGTTCGGACCGGTTCAGGCGAGTAGGTAGCAATGGCAGCGGGAAGTTCTGAGAACTGGTAGCAAAAATCCCTGCCCCCACCCCCCATGCCCAGCTGAGCCACATGATCATCAGAGCCTTTTTTTCCTTTTAAATGGCTCTGATGATCCAAGCTTTGATGATCCCAGCTGAGTTGCCTGCTAATCAGGCAACTCAGCTGGGATTGTCAGAGCCATTTAAAAGAAAAAAACTTTTTTTTCTTTTAAATGACTCTGACGATCCAAGCTCTCACGATCCCAGCTGAGTTGCTTGCCGATCGGGCAACCCAGCTGGGATCGTCAGAGCCTTTTGAAAGCATTTTTTTACATGGTTTTACATGTAAAAAATGGTTTTTAAAGTAAAAAAATAATTGGCCACATCCACCCAGTCACATTACCCGCCCACCCCCACCAAGCCACGCCCACAGAACTGGTAGTACATTTTAGATTTCACCCCTGGTCTAATTACAGTCAAAATAGTAATAAGCTAAACATTACAAGTAGAAGTTGCAGGAAAGGGGAGATTACCAAGGAAATAATAGGTTACCCAGGAAAGAGGAGTCCTGTATGAATTATCTGCTGTGCATATAAATAACCCATGAACAAAGAATCTGGATCATTTGCAACCACATTGCTTTCAAAGTTCTAGTTCACCAGGTATATTTACTAGGCTTATGCCATGTCTACATGCATGAAGTATTTATTTATTTATTTGTCAAGAACATGTTAGGTAATTTATATAACTATAAGCATGAATTGAATACATAAAATAGATACAAGTAGAGGAAACATTAGGACAGGGACGGTAGGCACACTGGTGCTCTTATGCACGCCCCTTACAGACCTCTTAGAAATGGGGTTAGGTCAACAGTAGACAGTCTTAGGTTAAAATTTTGGGGGGTTTGGGATGAAACCACAGAGTCAGGTAGTGCATTCCAGGCATTGACCACTCTGTTGCTGAAGTCATATTTTCTGCAATCGAGTTTGGAGCGGTTCACTTTAAGTTTGTATCTATTGTGTGCTCATGTATTGTTGTGGTTGAAGCTGAAGTAGTCATTGACTACTTCAATTGATGTTCAGTTTCTAAGTCATGTCTGACTCTTTGTGACCCAATGGACTCTAGCACACAGGACTCCTATATCCTCCAATGTCTCCCAGAGTTTGCCCAAATTCATGTTCATCATGGCATTGATGACACTATCTAGCCATCATATCCTCTGCTGTCCCATTCTGCTTTTGCCTTCAATCTTCTCAATATCAGGGTCTTTTCTGATGAGTAGTCTTTTCTCATTAGGTGGCCAAAGTATTTGAGCTTCAGTTTCAGTATCGGTCCTGTATACTTTCCCTTTTAAAACCTCAGCATAGTACTAAAATGCATGAAGATATCTTAAAGGTATCTCTTTACCCATTTATTTGGAGATCTGCACAATACCTTTCCCCACTATGTTTCAGATCATATAAGATCTTCCAACTCTGAGTGCCAAAGCCTAACAGAAAGTGAAAGATTTTAATTATTGCTCAACAGAGCAAAATTGGGGTGTGTTTTGTTTTGGTTTTTTTGGGTAATTTATCCTCCTAGGTATTCCCTTGACTCTCATTCATTCTGTATACTTTAAATTTGATTATAACTTAAAATGTTCAATGCCATCCATGTATCAGCACTCTAGGAAAAAAATGATTATAAAAACAAACATCCAGCAAACTAAACCAAATATAATAAATTCCTATAAACGGGATATTTTTATAAGCAAAACATCTTTATCTAGACTATGGCAAAAAAAAAAAAACCCTGACAATTAAGATGTCTGTGCAAGAATGGGGATAAGGCATGGACATGCTGTCTTGGGAGAGCTATCTCCCATGTTTATGAGTAATTTATGAAGATGATATATTCTTCTCCTTTATAGAGCAACATCGTTTGTGAACCTTCCCTTTGATTTTTTTTTTAAATGTACAAATCATATTCATTAAAATATCGTTCTTTGATTGCTTTCCTCACATTTCGCCTTGCATTCACATATAAAGTGAAGCATGCTTTCTCCCCCCAGATAGGTATATAATTATCTAAAGCCACCATTCGTTACTCGGCCATGTTGAACGAAAAGGGAGAAATATGCTACTTCAAGTTACTTGTGTTATGCCAACATCCTACACTTTATTGCCCAAGAGACAGATTAGATTTAGGAAGCTGCTAATTGGATCCACCAAACATATTAATTGAAATCATGCAAAAATAATTCATGGCCAGAATGTTGAATAGGCTGAATTCCAAGTAAAAGAAAGACTTCATTGTGTATGTGCTTTTATATAAAATTGGTTCATGAAGTTTTATTTGCCAGAATTCTAGAAAGTTCAGCAAGACATAGTTAATGTGATGGCCAATAGTACAGATATCAATGAATTATGATAAGATTTTTTTTTAAAAAAAGCATTGGCTTGTGAAAAGCTATAATTCAAAGGTAAAGTCAAGCAATAGACAAACCTTGATTTATTTGTTTATCTAAGATCAGTCATAACTAAGAATAATGACCCTGGTTCTAAAACTTAGTAGGTTTAAGATGGTATAGATAGAAAAAAACCTTGGTGAAAATAATAGCTTTTGGTTAAAGATTTAACAGATTGATATCTGCACTGAGTCACTATGGACAGCTATAAAATGTGGGGTTTTAATCAGAGGAAATTTTGTATATTCCGAGGAATCCACTAGTTTATTAAAATAATATTTTCCTCAAATAACATGTAGTTTCTTCTATTGAAAACTTATCTTTAAGTTTCTGGGATTCCCTTATATGACATGGATAGCATGGAGACCTCTATGTAGACTTTTAGTGATTTATCTTAATTCAGGTGACTGGTGATGAATTTTTAAAAATTGCACAAGAATTTTATTTTATTGAGGAAACAAACAAATCCTTACTTGTTTGTGCAGTTTTAAAGAAACTAACACAACAATTAATGTGTTCATTCTTTTTAACTGTCAAAGACTCTAAAAAAAAAGTCTAGGATATCACTTACAGTTCATACAAAACTCACTGAAAGGTGAAAGAAAATAGCAGTAAAATGGATAATGAACAAATCTGTTTTGATACTAAGAAACTGCTTCTGAGCACTCTCTTAACATTATTATAAAATTAAAAATGCATACATAAATATTTTCCTTCTATGAACAAGAAACTATATGATTTAGATAACTCTCTTGTGTGCAAGTCAGCTTGGATACATAGTACTCTCTTGTCACTGAACATAGATTGGTCAAAGCTATAGGTTATTTGTTCAAATATCTGTGTGTCCTTTTTATATTACAAAAATCTATCTCTTTACTCATCTCCAATTTTGTTAACATGTGCAAAGAAAATGTTGCAAAGTAGGACCTACAGTAGTTCTACAAACTCTATTACAACTGATACAGTGGTGGGTTGCTACCGGTTCACACAGGATCAGGGGAACCGGTAGCGGCAGAAGGTTCTGCCCACCCACCCGGACGCTTCTGCGCATGTGCAAAAGCATTGCGCGCGTGAGCACGCACTCACCCACGAGCGAACTGGTAATGGCAGATTTTGAAACCCGCCGCTGAACTGATAATATATTATATGTGACAGAAATATTATCTAAAGATATTCTATTTTATAGTCTGACATAATAAATAATAAAAACATATTAAATTGCAAGGATACGGTATGGTCTTTGAGTTGAGGATTCATTCAAATTAGCCAGGGTATTATCCCAGCATTTGTAAATATTTAAATAGGTAAATTCATATAGGCATGGTGGCTCAGTGGCTTAAAGATGCTGGATTTATCAGCCAGAGAAAATAGACTTTCTGCATTCCAGCAGTTTGAGCCCTAGCACTGCGTGACAGAGTGAGCTCCCATCACTCGCTTCAGCTTTTGCCAACCAAGCAGGTTGAAAGCATGCAGATGTGAAGGCTCCTCCCCAATATGGCTGCTCATTGGTAGGAAGATTTTTCTCTTCTGATGACAATCTGCTGGTTTTACTGCCAAAACTGGTTCTTTGGCATCGTTGCTCACTGGATTTGAATGGGGGCACTTAGGAAAGACCCAAGATGACTCTTGGATGGCTATGAACCCACCCAGGAGGGAAATCTTAAAGATTGCAGCTTCCTGTGGGAGCAGCTAGAAAGTCACTAGTCTTTCATCCATCTTTTCCTCTCAGCAGACCATTCTTGTAAGCAAACTTTGGTTTTAACTTTACTTTAACTGGCTGGTTGAATGCTGATTGAATTCTGATTTATTTCAAACCCCTACCGGATTGATATATAAAATCCATGCTGGATTCTATCTGTTCTTTTTGCTTTTTTCCTTTGATCTGTCTTCTGCTTTTTTTAAAGGAAAATAACAGAAAATCATGCTTTTCTTTAAGGAAAACCACACTTTCCTTTAAGGAAAATCACGGTGTGATTTTGGATAGTGAAAGTGCTTTTAATCGATTTATATTTGTATTGGACATTTAGTACAGAGATTTTGTATTACACCAATTTGGAGGAAAAAAATGGAGCTTATTTTTCTCAATCTTTCTTTTAATTTGGGATCAAAATATCCAGAAAATATCTTCTCTAAAAACATGCAAATTTATATAGATAAATAGGTACCACTCTTGTGGGACTAAGGACAGAAATAAGAAACTACCATATTTTTTGGAGTAGAAGACACACCTTTCCCCCCCCCCCCCAAAAGTGGGTGAAAATCTGGGTGCGTCTTAGCTGAATGTAGCCCCACCACGCTTCTCAAATGGAGGTTTCAGAGGCTGAAAAAAGCATCAGAAATGAAGCTTCAGAAAAGAAACCCCCAAACAGAGCTTCAGAAAAGCCCGCAAACAGAGCTTCAGAGGCTTTTTTTCTAAAGCTCTGTTTCAGAGGCTTTTAGAGGAAGGAAAAAAAGTTTTTTCTGAAACAGAGTTTCAGAAGTTTCAGAGGCAGAAAAAAAAGGCAAGGCACAGAGCTCACAACCAAGGAACCTGTTGCTAAAATTCACCTCTGGGAACAGTTGATTGGGGGTATTCCGGGAGGCCAATCCACCTGCCAATCAGGTTTTTCTTATTTTCCTCCCCAAAAACTAAGGTGCGTCTTATACTCCGATGCGTTTTATACTCTGAAAAATATGGTAACCAGCGCTGGATCAGACCAAATGCAAGGTGAAAAACCGGCAGAGAAAAGGGCCCAGATGACACTGACACTGCTGCAGAACACTGTTAGCAGCTTTGAGTGAGGAACTAGTTCGCCCCATGTGGTGCACCCTGAATAGCACTCATGCATGAACTGAACAAACTAGTAATCTTAGGCAGCCAAACTACCACTCTGTAATAACACTGTAGACTCCTGGCTTTCATGTACCAATGCCATATGCTCACTAAATAAATAAGTAAATTAATAAATGAAATAGAGCCCTCTTAGTCATATCCTATGAATTTTTCATTTGATGTAGAAGGCACCAGACAAAAGGAGGGTTCCAACTGAAGCAAATGGAACACCCCTATATTTGACCCTTTGCCGGAAAAAATACTTGACCAAACTTCTGGCTTGCTGTCCTGGCAAGTAACATACAAATCGATGTGATGATAGGATTTCAATTTTGTTGGAAGGAATTAGGTTATGAACCAGCATGGGGCAAACCTTGACTCAAATAATAGTTTCCTTTAGAGATTTTGCTGTATTCAGTGTGAGACTCATTAGCACATTATTATCTACTGTTGTGCTTTCTTTTAGACACTTGGGGACCCAAAAGCCTGCATTATTTCATGATCTGCATTTATAATAGCCAGTGCAATGCTCAGCTACCTACCTACCAATCAGCTAGCATTCCTTGATCCATTTCCAAGGAGATAACTTTTGGCTCATTATAACCTAGATCAAGTTTACGATCCCCCCCCCCTTTTTTTTAACCTAACTTCATTAGAATATATTAAAGCAACCACACATCAGCAAGGGAAATAATCGAGGTCAGATTCAGGAAATCATGTAACTCATACCAGAACTACAGGGAATACAGACGGAAAGGATACATTGAAATGGCCTGTGGAGAGAATGATCTTTCTGTTATAAAAGTTAACCTAAAGCAAAGATTCTAAAAGGGGCCTTAAATTCTGGGTTTTAATAATGTTAAGGTTCTCAACTTTCCAAGGGGCTAGATTGCCAAAAAAGCAAAACAGATGATATGGCACCTAATACCTATCGACTTATAATGTCAGCTGGTAACTTGAGCACTATTTACACTCCAAAACCTTTTCATTAGGGTTTTCCAAAACTTCAAGCAGGATTTTGAAGCCAGCAAACACAGAAGAAAGGTTTCAAAGATAATTCAAGACATATAATTGATTTGGAAATATCAGCAATAGGGTCATTTCTGTTTTTTGTGATGTACCACACTGGTTGGTCGAGATGATGGAACACAAGGAGGTCACTAAATTACTTGCTTAGAATAGAGAAAAAAACAATTATTTACATTTATGGTAGACTGAAAACCCCTTATCAACATTTTGTTTGAAACAGAAAAAAAATGCACATATGAGTTATGTTTTTGATGATTAGAAAAATAATTAGATAACAAAGTGAGGGTTTTTAAAAAATAAACTTAGAGTAGGATAATTTTGCGATCATACTTATATTTTCTGCAAAGAAAATCGGAAGCTTCTTTCTATTTTTTTTCTTTTTGATTCTTTCTGCACGTTTGCTTTTCTTCCTTTTTCTTTTTTCTTTTTGCGGATTCTGCTCTTTATTAGTTTGTGTTATTTTTATGTCATTTGTAAAACTTCAACAAACAATGTGTACAAAAAAAAATGATACCCCCAGATAAATTTTAGTATTGCAAAGCTTTCCAGTTTTCAATCATTTTCCCCCATTGAGGTGATATCCTTGTCATAGAGCAAGACTGTGCACTGGAACTCAGATCCTGATATAAATTATTCAAGATTTGTTTTTAGTCTTACAAAAGACTTTTGCATCATCTTCAGACATTTGCTCTGAAAAAAACCAGAACTATTTGCACAACCTGCGTTTAAACCAGAAAAACTGGCACATTCTATTGAAAACAATGGCTTAAGCTACTTCACAGTGTAAAGATATATCTAGTAATTTCATAAATTATACCACTGTATGACCTGAAAATGCCCAATGTGGATGTTTGATTAAACTGTTAGAGCAATGTGTACAGTAGACTTAAGCCCTTGTTGAAATAGAGAACATCTGATAATTTGAGGATTATAATAATGGGTGGGGTGCTTTTATTGATTTATTTTTTTAGCAGCCAACAGTTGCTCTACCCTGTGTTCCCTTGGGCCTTCCCTATGCAATAAAGATCATGTTTTCCCCATCAATGCCCCTAGAATTACATTAGGACTCAGTACCACAAATGCCTGACTCCTATTCTAGGAAAGATTGTATCTGGCACTCAGAATAGAATTTCTCCTGCTGTCTGATAATGTTTGAGGTGGGGGCATGAAAGCAAATCTGGGGTAGTCATCAATCCTGTTGTTTAAATGTCAATACCCTATGAATACTCACAGATCCATTTGTTGGTATTGTGCCATGTGACTGGATAGAGATTAGCAGGAAAGCAGCACATACTAAGCCAGCATAATTTCCTGCTGGCTCACTGACTGCTCATGCCTTAAAGAATATGCTACCCCTGGTGATCCTTTAGCCTTTCAGAAGGCCGTCAATGCAGGTGGTCCTTGATTTACAATCATTCATTTAGTTACTGTTTGAAGTTACAACAGCACCAAAACAGTGACTTGTGACTGTTTTCACACTTACAATCATTGCAGCATCCCCACAGTCACGTGATCAAAATTCAGTCGCTTGGCAACTGGCATGTATTTATGACGGTTGCAGTGTCCTGGGGTCATGTAATCATCTTTTGTGATTTCCTAACCATGAAAGTCAATGAGGAAGCCAGTTTCACTTAACAACCCTGTTACTAATTTAACTACAGTGGTTCGCTTAAAAACTGTGGCAAGAAAGGTCATAAAACTCACTTAAAAACTGTCTTGCTTAGCAAAGAAATTTTGGGCTCAGCTATGGTCATAAGGGAAAGATTGAGGGCAAAAGAAGAAGTGGACGACAGAGAATGAGGTGGATGGATGGAGTCACTGAAGCAGTAGGCGTGAGCTAAAATGGACTCCGGGGGATGGTAGAGGACAGGAAGGCCTGGAGGAACATTGTCCATGGGGTCACAATGGGTCGGACACGACTTCGCAACTAACAACAACAAATGGTCATAAGTCAAGGGCTATCTGTACTTGGCTTTTTATTCAAGCAGTGGAGTAGAGTGAGGATGTCTGGATTAGTTGTGGGAAATAAGGAAGTAGGAACTGCTCTACATGAGTCTACCTGGTATTTTTGCTTCTTTTTGTTTTGAAATAATAGAGAAGTTAAGATGTCAAGAGACCTTGCTTTAAACCAGTGATTGTTAAATGGGGGGGGGTGATTACCCCCAAACAGCTAATTTGAGGATATCCTGAGGAGCCAAGGAACAACTTGCAATTGTTTGTTTGTTAATTGAGAATCCAGTTTGGAACTGCCACTGTCCAAGATGTTTTTGTAAAACAGGGGATAATGACATTATTTGTGATGGGGAAATGGGGTAATTGGGTCAAAGAGTTTAAGAACCACTGCTTTAAACTGTCACTGTTCCTTTCCTGGTTTTGGTATATCAGTTGAGCTGCAGAGTACTTCTAGTTGATGGTCTTCTTTCAACCACTTTTGGTTTTAACATTTTAATAGGAGTCATCTACAACTACAATGTGAAGACTGCAACAGCCACTACTAGGACAAACAGGCAAAAGATTAGCTGAATGCACCAATGAGCACCAACTAGCAGTCAGAAGACATGATGAAAACTCTTTAATTTCACAATTAAAGATTGTTTATATGGATAGACATCCATGGTTTCAACTGGGAAACTGTGACCATCCTAAACCAAGCCAAGTCCGAACACACTAGAGAATTCCTGACAGTCTAAGAAATTGGTCATCAATAGACACATAGACATAAACAACATGTACATTCTGTACAAAAGAGACAATCAAGTCAAAAAAGGGAAGCAAAAAGATCAAAACACCTACCCACAAGCAATCAAAATCCAGATGAGTTTAGATTAACACCAAGATTAATATCAGACAAACAATCAAGAAGTAAACAATACCCCAATCAAGGAACTGCCAAAGAAGCTAATAGTAAATAGCCCAGTCAAAGAAACTCTAAAACCACTCCCACCAACACTGGCAGGCAAACTGCTAGAATATAAACTGACAGCAAACCCCACTCTTTACTAGCACTGATGATACTACCTAATTTTGGGTAATGAAATGTCTACAAGAAAACAACTAAGCTCAGAGAGCACCAAGGGGCCCTCATGACTTTAACATTACATATATTTCTTCAGATACTGGGATGGGTTAGAGGAGGATGTAATATACACATACAGCAAAGTTACCAATCCATAACAGTTTCTCATATTGGCTCCAAAGCATTCTTTTCCTATATTAAGTGGACAAAAAGTAGGTAAGATACTCTTAATTTGTGCCCAGCTCTTGGTAATGTCATGGGCATGCATGTTTTCTCTTGACAGTTTTTTGGAAATGGTTTGCCGTTGTTCTCTTCTGAGATGCTTTCTTGATTTTTCCAGGGAAGTCTACAGCTCTGGAATTTTCACATTGTGTCCTATTCAAGACAGTGAAAATTTGGTGAAATCCAAATTTTTTTACTAAAAAGAATTGGATTTGGGCATCTGTGGGCATGGCTTGGAGGACATGGTGTGGCTTGGTGGGCGTGGCTTGGTGGGCATGGCAGGGGAAAATTT
This sequence comes from Ptyas mucosa, assembly GCA_012654045.1. Lineage (NCBI taxonomy): Eukaryota > Metazoa > Chordata > Lepidosauria > Squamata > Colubridae > Ptyas > Ptyas mucosa. Next base: position 10,181,784 of record WNWU01000020.1, read on the forward strand.
CAATTCCCTCCCCACTTTGGGCCCAGCCAGAGGTGGTATTTGCTGGTTCTCTGAACTACTCAAAATTTCCGGTACTGGTTCTCCGAACTGCTCAAAATTTCTGCTACTGGTTCTCCAGAACCTGTCAGAACCTCCTGGATTTCATCCCTGATTCAAGGCCTAGCTGGTGTCCAACACTGCCTCCAAAGCAGTTTGCCTTTTGCAAGGTCCCTTATTTATGACTGTTCTTGAAGACAATTAATAGACAGCTGCAAAGAAACGCTCTTCTGAAACTAAACCTGACAGTTCATTTTGTTGTTTTAGTTATTTGTCCATGATTTAAAGATCTTTACAATCTTTCCAAAATTTGAAGACCAAGCCAAAGAAAATATTAATCAAAGGAATACTATGCCTTCCAGCCAATGATTCAGAAAACTAAAAGACGTCTTATTCATCTCAGGGGGGAAAAATTGCACAAAAGCTAAACATGTTAAAAAGTAGTCTGAACTTTGAGATCCTTAGTTTGAGTGATGAGGAAGGAAGATTGGCATAAAACTGGCAACTTTTGCAGATGTAATATGCCCAACAATATGTGAAACACATGCACAAACACATATTTAATATCAAAGATCTGATGCAGCTATTCAGAAACTAACAGAGGCATTAATTGCTCCTATTCTCTTTACTGGTCTCAGCAGTTTTCTTATGCATCTGTGCCTTTTGCCTAGGGTCTAAATTCACCTGCTGCAGTTTTGTTCTCCATTTTTAGCAATTGGTTAGGATTTTTATTGATTTATTCCAGTGGTGAAATCCAATTTTTTTTACTATCGGTTCTGTGGGCGTAGTGTGGCTTGGTGGGCGTGGCAGGGGGAGGATACTGCAAAATCTCCATTCCCACCCCACTCCAGGGGAAGGATGCTGCAAAATCACTATTCCCTCCCCACTCCTGGGGGAAGGATATTGCAAAATCTCCATTCCCATCCCACTCTGGGGCCAGCCAGTGGTGGCATTTGCTGGTTCTCAGAACTACTCAAAATTTCCACTACTGGTTCTCCAGAACCTGTCAGAACCTGCTGGATTTCATCCCTGATTTATTCTTTTTAAAAGGAAAGACACTCTCAGGTCTTCTGATGACTTCACTGAAAAGCTCATTGTGATAACCACAGTGGAAAGGACCACCCCAATTAGACTTTTACATCCCCCGCTCATCCAAGAGATGTCTCTGATGGATTCCACTCTTAGAGAATGACAAAGATTTCTAGTAATGAAGTTTTTTTTAAATCTGCTCCAACTTGCCTTCTTGTCTACCTTAAGCTTAGTAGTTAATTTATACTACTTTTTATTGACAGAACAACTTCAATTCTTCCCTAACTTCATAAAAATGATCTTGGTCCTGGTGGAACATTCCCATCCCTATGTTTATAGTCTTGGACAAATACAGGAAAAAGCCCACTTGCTCTCTTTGACCTTTCCTTGGCAACTGATAATTACCTTCCTTAGCCCAAAGGGTTGAGGCATTTGGGAATATGGGGAGATGCTTTATTTAGAACATATGACCTAGAGTTTTGCAGTTGCCTTCAGGAGTCACTTAGTATTTATTTACATTATATAAAATTAGAGGAAATGAAGGGGCATGTGTTGGAAACGGCAACTCTGCCCTGTTTGTTACGAAGTCTCCTAAAATAAATGTTTTGCTAAATGCCAGCAGCTTTGCACATTTTGGGACTAAGGCACTTGAATGGTCAAGCATGACCACGAGGCTACTTGGATGTAAACATAGTTTTGTAAAAAGATTGTGCTCCAGAAGACATTAATTATAGGTATGAAATCTAATGGGTCTGCATTTTGATGACTAAAGATCAATGACTTAAGTTAAGGAATAATTAATAGTCAAAAATAGTGAAGTGCCAAATTTTGTCAGTGTACTTCCAATCCTCCTCCTCCTCCTCCTCCTCCTCCTCCACCTCCTCCTCCTCCTCCTCCTCCTCCTCCTCATCTAAACATGTATGCCCCAAGACACTCTTGGGGCATACATGTGCTGATTCAACAAGTGTTGATTCTGGACCAACACTTGAAATGTCCCTTTTCAAAATATTCACATGCTCTTTTAAAATAGTGAAATAGCTTTAAGGACTCTTAGAAAAGGACTCAAGCATTGGGAGGGCCAAACTAGCTGAATTCATTTTGTTAATTCATTTCTTGATGGTATTTATAGATTGCCTTTTCACAAACATCACCAAAATGCCCAAAAATATTTCTCTCTGAACTGTAGCAGAAGGCGCAATAGCCCCATTTAATTTTCCATACAAGCTTTTGGACCTTTCTCCCCATCCCAAATGATGATGAATAGTTTAAAAGGACAGTTACTGGAGCTCCTGTGTGTTCATGCATCACTATAGATCAGGGGTCAGCAACCTGCGGCTCTGGAGCCACATGTGGCTCTTTCATCACTCTGCTGCGGCTCCTGTTGCTGGTCGGCTCCACAATTGTTAGGGCTTTCAGTTAGGATAGGTAGAGGAAAAAGGATGCCCTGCTAGGAGGAGACTTTATGGTGGGGGAATGGACTTCCAGTCGGCAGAGAAAAAAGGATGCCCTGCTAGGAGGTGACTCTATGGTGGGGGAACCAGACTTCCGGTTGGCTCCAGAATTGAACGGGGGCTTCTGGTTAGGAAGGCTTCTGGTTTGTGGCTCTTTGAGTGTTTAAGGTTGCCAACCCCTGCTATAGATGAAGCTTGTGTGCAGCAATTTTCAGGCTGGTTTGGTTTTCAAATAAATTGTGGGTGCTCCATCATTTATCAAGAAAAGACTGGCCAGCCATTTATTCAGGATGGGTCTCCTACCTGAGCAGGAGGTTGGACTAGAAGACCTCCAAGGTCCCTTCCAATACATTCTGTGTTTTTTTAAGACCTGAGCTGGTCCTTGGTATTCAGCAAATTCATATATATATATATATATATATATATATATATATATATATATATATCCATTCATTACTGATCTAAAAGCAGCTACACTCAGATTCTTTATTTCCATGGTTTCATTAACAATTTTTGTTGTTATTTAGCTATTCTATTTTATATATTTCTTTTTTTTTAAAAAAAAGGGGGAGTCGGGATGTACAACAATATTGTGAGAATATCAGGGAGATCATGCTGAATACTGCAAAGGCTCCATTCTTCTGCAATTGTCTGGTTTTAACTTATGCTTTTTCCACCCAGTCTGAATCAAAGCAGTTGATGTTCTATTATACTTTGATATGTTTTATAAGTTTGGACGCATGGCTCTCTGCTTGCATTTCTGTATCTCTGAACAGACCACAGTCTAATGAAGCCACAGGAGATACTCTTTAATTTGTGTTGTTCACGAAATAGAATAGTCTACAGTTAGTTTAGTCAGACTGAAAGTTATCTGTAACCTGTCCACTTTGAACAGTCCAGTTACCACATGATAAAGTTCAGTTCCTTTCAAAAGGCTACAATTTCTTTCCATGCTTAATTCCCAGGAGTAGGTGAAATTTCTGTCTTTGCTGTGTAAGGATCTGTTGATCTGCTCTGCTTTATGTTGGCATCCGATATGCCACTTTCCACTTAGGTCCTTGCTTCATTTAATCTTCAGAGACCAATTAAAGTTATTTGATCTTTAAACATGTAATCAATTGTAGTGACACAAATAGATGTAAATGAGCATTTGTCTTAAAACAAGGATTTTTTTTAAAAAAAAAACCTAATGTAAATGTGGTTCCCATTAACTAAAGATGTAGAATATGGATCAGGTCATATACTGGATTGTCTTTTTGGTCAGATGGAGATCATCAAGTTTGGAATTCTGGAGAGTCTTCAAAGAAATCATGACAAAGGAAAGAAGGCCAAGGAGAGGTTTTGGGTATGCCTTCTCCCTGGGCATTGCCCTTGAGGGCCATTTTGGCTTGGATTGTAAAAGCAACAGGCAGCCTGGCTTCCATACAAACATCTTCCTGTATAACGTCTGACTGATGCTTTATGAAGAGCTTGTCAGGTCTTACTTGGAATGACATTAGTAGACATAGGTTTAGCTAGTTTGTCTATGGTCTGTTAGACCAATGAGTTTTTTTTTTTTTAAAAAAAGACTAGTTTCTCCTGAAGGAGTGCTGGTTGTGCATGGTGGAGAGGACTGATTTAAGCTGAGTAAGAATGCCAGGTTCTGCCATCAGTTCTTTGCTGGTTCTGTTGCTAACAGTAACCTTACAGGATTTCTACTGATTCCACCAACAAAGAGTTTCACATGGTACTACATTCTATTGTTGAAACTATTTTGGTGTAGGGAGGTGGCATTTTTTTCTATCCCTATTTCATTGTTCTAGAATCATGGCCATTTTCTACCATCACAGACGTTTTCCTTGAGGAGCTGGTTGATGATGGAGATTGCTCATTCTCAGTCATTCATTCCTGATTTGTCCAATGCCCTTCTTCAGGGGTGAAATACAGCAGGTTCTAACAGGTTCTGGAGAACCGGTACCTGAAATTTTGAGTAGTTTGGAGAATCAGCAAATACCACCTCTGGCTGGCCCCAGAGTGGGGTGGGAATGGAGATTTTGCAATATCCTTTCCCCAGGAAGGGAGGGAATGGAGATTTTACAGTATCCTTCCCCTGGAGTGGGATGGAAATGGAGATTTTGCAATATCTTTCCCCTGCCACGCCTACCAAGCCACACTGACAGAACCAGTAGGGAAAAAAATTGGATTTCACCCCTAGGCTTCTTCCATGCCTGTTAGATTGACTGGAGGAGGGGCGCATAGAACAAAGCAGGAGAGGGCATCTCAGCTGACCCTATCAACCTCTCTTCTCTGCCAGTGACCTGTCAGTTGCACTATGGCTGAGCATAGATCGAGTGCCTGCAGTGTATCCCTCATCTCTGTCCTATGTAAGGAACAACTATTGACTTACATCAATGAAACAAGGGGAATCTACCAATCATTTTCCTTAAATTGTCCCATATTACAATTGCAACAGCTGGACTACTCGCTAGCTTTGTTCCAGAGGCAAACTTTGCATTTGGGATAAAATAGTTTATGCCAGCGTACTTTTCTGCTGACCCAAGGAGTACGGGATATCAGCTTCTTCGATCCTCACAATCGATGAATGGCTGCAAAAACTGATGGAGTTAGCAGAGATGGCTAAATTGATTGTTTTGATTAAAGAAAAAAAATACAAATACCTTTATTTCTACTTGGAAACCACTTCTGGACTTTGTGCTTGAGGTGGGAAAAAACGAAATGTTGATTTTGGGTTTTACTGATTAGATAGATTCATTGTTATAGAAATGACTACTTATTATTATGTAAAAGTAAAAAGTTGAGGTCAGATGTTAATGCCTTATTTTACTGCACCAAAGGAGTCGGAAGTCAATGTCTTCCCCCCACACACCCTTGCTTTCTCCCACTTCCCTTTTCCCTTCCCTAATTTCCCTAATATTTACTTTTGTATTCTCTTTGTATGCCATATTGTAAACTAATAAAAAACTATATATAAAAACAAAAAACAAAAAAGGATATCTTTTTTTATATAGTTTTTTATTAGTTTATATATATTGGGTCTGGCCCACTCACCTGTTCATAAGAAGAGTCTGGACATCCATTTGACTGAAATGATCAGGGTTTCCTGTTTGAGTTGTGGGTTGCACTAGAAGACATCTAAGGTCCATTGTGTCCTGTCCTGTCCTGTCCTGTCCTGTCCTGTCCTGTCCTGTCCTGTTCTGTTCTGTTCTTCTCCTCCCTTTCATACAAGTAACCCAATATACATGTCCATGTAGCTAGTTCAGTTAGGACCCGGAAACAGTGGTTCTTAATTACATTCCTTTTTCTTGTAGAATGTCTGCCTTTGACTGAAACCAATCTGTTAGTTTTTTGGAAATTGGTCCAATTAGAGCTTTTCTACAGAGCATTTGGGGAATAACTGGAGCCACAGTAGCTGCTGTTTTGATTGTACCGATGAAAGCTGCAAAACGTTCTCTAACATACACATTTTTTAAAAAGTCCATTAAAAACGGCGATCTGGTTTTAGCACTGGACTGCCATCCTAACACAATGAAATAATTCATACTGATCAGCCGTTCATCACCTAATTTTGAGGACCTATATTTCTCCATTTAAAAAATAACAAATGTTACATAAAAACCAGAGCATACTTCTTTATAATGTGTGAGTTTATTTTATTTGCTCCTTAAAAGTCTACTGTGTTTGATCATTTCACTTCCTTGCACATTGGCAACATTTGCACAATTATTTATGCTGTTATATAGGATTGTTTTTAAATAGTCAACCTCCAATGTGAGATTGAGATGCTTTTCCAACCTTTTCCTGCCAACCTATCAACTATACAGACAAACTGTTAAGTAGCTGCAGTGATATTTTACGGTCAAGGTCAAAGCTAATTCCAAGTAAAAGCAAACAAGTTTGTTTTTCAAGAGAGATACAGCAAATTACAGCAAGCTGCTCTAACATGGATGATTTACCTGCAGGATCAAACTTCCATTTATTTTATGATTGAACACTTGGGAAATTTGACATCCAACCCCTAGAAAATTGTACAAGATGCTTTATATTGCTGCTGTTATTCTATTTCTCCCAGAAATCCCATACATTTTATTACATGGAGCTGCCCAACAATAACTGCAGGATCAATTAAATTGAGTGATGCTCTGGGCTTCCTACTTCAAAAATGTTTCTTGCATGGGAGATACATATTTCAAAGGAAATAGACATTGGGTTATATATTTCAAAAATATTTCATGTCTTTTTCACTCTCTTTTTACCTTCTTCTTCTGCATTAGACCTCTCAAAACAATAAGATGGTAGATATTACCACCAGTTCATTGAAACTGCAAAGGTCTTCAGAATAGAGATACATTTTTTTAATATAATGCAGACCTTGGAATAGCCTCCTTGAGTCCAGAGTCAACAATTATCTAATAGCATTCCTGCTTTATATACTAATATGCCTCTGCTGAGTAAGATGGATTGACCATGTACTGAAATATCTCAGAAATTAGAGTTAGAAAAATAATGACGTAGAAATAGCTGGACTTTTGTTCAAATAGCCCTGGCAAAACTGCCCTTAGAAAAAGGATATTTGCAAAACTCTTAGTATTCTGGACTTTGTATGGATACTTGTCCAGAAATGTCAGAAAATGGTACCAAAGTATAACAAATAAGCTAACACAAAAATCCTTCTGATGAGATTAGTTTGCCTAATTGTTCCAGCAATGGGTTACCACTGGAGTTGTAGCACAAAGCCAGATTGCATTTCACTCTAACTACATGAGCAAATGAAGTTTGACTCCAATTTAAGCTTCACATCAACATACCAAATGACTATAAAAACAATGCCACATGTGTTGGTGCCTCTTTTTAATAAGTGTCTTCCTCAATTTTCCCTGTTATGATAGGAATATACACAACATTAACAATATTTGAAGGGATATCAATTGTAGCCAAGGGGGTGAAATTTATCCAGGGCACTTGGAAAACATGGTAGAATTAACATTGCTGCCTTTTGGAAGGTGGTCTTTGCCTTAATTATGCTGTTGTTTTTTTAATAATTAAGACAAAGGATGTCTTCCTGTTATTTTGGATGACATCTGCCAATAACACTAAGCAGCATGACAAGTAGTTAAGGATTAAGTGAGATGTAGTTTGTAGAATTTTAAAAAATCCAGTATTCCAGTATTTTAACTAAGATGGAATTGAAATGGTGCATTGATGATAGCTTCCATGTATATGTATAATGTAGACTTCCTTCCCCCATCAATGAGTACATGGATGAATGACTAGATGGCATGATGTCAGTTCTTTAAAAGGAAAAAAGTAGCCAATGGCATATTTCAGAAATAAAGCCATTTACTTTACCGTTTTTGCTGAGTTTCTCAGCAGAACTTTAACCTTTCCAAAAAAGAAACACAAATAATGTCTCTTAAATGGAAATCTTTGGAAGAATTGAAATATAAAGCTACTTTACCACTTTAGCAAATACATACTTCATTTTCTTCCAACAGCATGTCTGAAAAATAGCTTATAGAGATTTTATAATGGTAAATTTAATTAGTTTTTAAAATGTTTGTAATTTTTTTTACAGATTAAGGCATAAACTTATGACCTCTTCCTTTCAGCCTGTTTGGAGAAGCAGTCAGGCCAACAGTTAATGCTGAAAACAAAAGTTACCATTCAGATAGTCAAAGAAATCTATATTTTCTGTATCAATTGGAGAAGTGACTAATTTTCAGAAAAACAGGTTGAATAAAGGAGAAAGGAAAACCAAGGCTTATATATATTTTTTCCTGACAGTTTGCTAGTATTAAGTGATGCTCTCTCTCTTTTCTCATGTTCATTTATTTCTCAATTTGATGAAGAATTTTCAAACATAGATCAAACACTATCTTTCACCTCCAAACCATTTTAGAGAAATATGTTGCTGATGACAGGACGTGGGATGAGACTGCTTCCTCCAATTTATCTAGCTCTCAAAAATAGCAAGTAGTTGGTTACACTTGGTTGGCAGGAAGCAAAAAAGATGAATAGCAGCAATGGATGTATACATACTTTTCTTTGAATATGAACTGGATTGTCATTCTTGGTTATCAAAAATATGCCAATCTTGTTCCAGTAAAGAAAAAAAAATTGCTATTGTTTTAGGTGTTCTCTGTCTGCAGATAAAGTTAGCAAACCAACAGCCCTTTTGGTTTTCTCTGTACAAAAAGTAATAACTACAGCAAAGGGTTAATTTCTGATGGGTGGTGGAGAAGACAGGAGAAGAGGATTGATGCCCTGGGAAGACCTCCAAGGTGCCTTCCAAGTCTATGATTCTATGATTACCAGTTAGTCTTTTGAGAAAAGAAAATGTGGGGAAGAAAATAACATTAGCAATAGCACTTAGGCTTAGATTTATATACTGCTTCACAGTTCTTTACAGCTCTCTCTAAGTGGTTTACAACATCAGCATATTTCCCCCAATAATCTGGGTGCTCATTTTACCCACCTCGGAAGGATGGAAGGCTGAGTCAACCTTGGGCCTGGTGAGATTTGAACTGCCAAATTGCAGGCAGCCAGCAGGCAGCAGAAATAGCCTACAGTACTGCACTCTAACCACTGTGCCACCAAATTGGAAATGGTACGAAGTAGACTGCAGTACCACAGTCAGATTCACAGTAGATTTTTTATATTTGTTTGCTTCCATCCCACTAACAAGGCCACAGCAAGGATTTTGTCTTGGGTACTTTGAAGCCATTAGCAATTAGGGTCCTGTGAACATCATTTTTTCCAAAATAACCTTGACTGGTTCACAATTTTAAAAACATGGATAAGATGCCTCAATCATAAAAATATAGGCTTTTTTGTGTTACAGGAAAGGGGGAAAGGAACAAAGGGGAAATAAAGAAGAAGCAGGGCTCCAAGGAAGTGTTGTTTGACCAATGCTTCACCGTGTTGCAAGCATGAATGGGAGATTTGGCTACTTGTTTTAAAATTAAGTAATATAGCAATTTCAGTCTTCCTCATTATAGACATTCTTCCCCATGGGCAACTGTTATTCCAGGACATTGTGTCTTGTATCCCCATGGTGCTGGAATGCACAGGAGTTTGCTGATAACGCTCTTTGTCAATTCTACATCTACAGGTAAATCCATCTGAGGATTCTAAACTTGAGATTCCTAAAACATTGGGCAACTTAAACTCTTGATAAAAATGTGGCCTACATGTCTGCTCCTTTTCTTATCCTATATTCTATTATATACTTAATTTTGCTATATTTTGCGATCTGTTCCTTGATTTCAACATCAAACGATGAAGCAGGAATTGACGGCTGGATGAAGCTTCTAGTTCTTATTACCTCTCGTGTTCTGCTTTCCTACATATTTCCCTCCTCTTGCAAAATCGCCCTCTCACTGGTCTGGCAAAAATGGTTTCAGAGATGAGTGAAGGATGAAGGGAATGTTCACAGCCTGGCATGGGAGAAATCGACTGGACGTACATGAGCTTTAGGTCTGCCGCTCAGCAGGGTATTTCCTGCTCTTGGGCAGCGTTGAAGCAGTTTGTGTGGTTGCATTGCAATCAGCAGGGAATATTGTGTTGTTTTTCAAGGAATTGCTAAACCAGATGTTGAACGGAAGTTGAGCCAAAGGTTTTAGCTTACTGCAGACGGGTAAACTCCTTTCCAATGACTGATAGGATCTCCCCCTCCCCCCCCCCCCCCCGGTCTTTTCAGTTCATGTTGCTTTTAAACTTACAGTGGAGATTTGCTTAATGAAATACTGTAGAGGCCCTCTTAATTTTCACTGTCAGTTAGGGAGAAAAATAAATACATATTTGGGTGCACAAGGTATGCAGAATTGTTGCAACGAGGAAATAGTCTTTACAACTTTCAGATGAACGTTCGAAAAGGGATTGGTGTCAAAGAGTGGAATTGGGGACTGAAGAGAAAGAGAAATAGATCCCTCTGATAAAACAGAGCTTTTAGCCTGAAAAAAAGTTCAACCGTTAAATGTTAATGGAAATGCTGATAAATATGAACCTGCTGTGAAAAAAAAAAAAGGATCAACAAAGTATTTCCCCATTCCTAATCAAAAATATTGTTGTAATGGAGCTTTCCAGAAAATAAAGATAGGGATTTGTCTCCCAGGTGGAAAGGATACAGTTGTTCTATCCTTCACCATTGTAATAGCGATTTTACTTAAGCTGAACATTTTCCTAAATGTTAATGATTGTAGCTAAGGGAATACGGTACTTTCAGTTTTCCTAAGGAGGGCAGTCATGTTCCACAAAACAGCTTTCAAGCCTTTACAACCTCTAAAGTAGATTCTACCTTAGCATGTCTCTCTCAGAAAGAAAAAAAAAGGGGGGGGGGACATTATTACCATTAATTCAAGTTTATCGATACCTTAGGAGCCCCCTATTTGACTTTAATAAAGATATCAAAATGGAAGTGCATTTTAAACGGCTGGAAACTGATCAAGGAGATAAGCAACTTAGAACTAAGGAGAATTTCCTAACATGAGAACAATTAACCAGTAGAACAGCTTGAAAAGTTGTGGGTGCTTCATCACTGGAGGCTTTTAAGAAGAGACTGGATAGCTACTTGTCTGGAATGATATAGGATAGTGATGGCTAACCTTTTTGCCATCGTGTGCCAGGAAGGGGGGTGGGGGAGGTTCGCACATGTGCGTGTCCACACCCATAATTCTATGCGCCCCACCCTGCGCATGCATGTGCAACCCCCCTGCTCCTGGCATGCGAGGAGTCTCACGCGAGGAATCTCAGCAAAAAAGTCACTTCCTGTCCTACCGGGAGTTGGGAAATGGGCCATTTCAGGCCTCCGGAGGGCCTCTGAGGGAGTGGGAAAGGCTGTTTTCACCCTCCCTAGATGCATAGAGAGGACCTGGAGCCAGGTGAGAAAAAAAAATGAGCCTTCCTCCCCCCCCCAGGCCCTCCAGAGGCAGGAAACAGCCTGTTTCTCTACTTCCGGTAGGCCCAGAAGGCCCGAAAATCAGCTGACCGGTGTGCACGTCACTGCCAGAGCTGAGCTAGCGTGCCCACTGATATGGCTAATGCTTTTAAAAAAGAAAAAAAAAAGGTTCCGATGATCACGCAGCATAGCTGTGATCGTCGGAACCTTTTTTTTACCTTTTAAAAGCATTTTTTACCACCAGTTCTGGTGAATAGGTAGTAAAAAATGCTTTAAAAAAGTAAAAAAAAAGTTGGCCATGCCCACCCAGTCACATGAACCACCACCACCACCATCAAGCCACACCTAAAGAACTGGTAGCAACAAATTTTACATTTCACCACTGGCTGTGGATCTCTAAAACATGGCACAATTCACAGCAACATATCCTTATTTTGGAAGTATTCTTGATGGGGGGTGCTAATGTTGGCCTATCTGGACTGGAATGTAGCTGTCAGTCTTTCACTTGCTGAGTTCTGCAAGATTTTCTTCCTTTGCTTAAATGAAATGAAGTTAGGAGCTTGCCATCTGAATGTCTTATTTGGTTGGACAAAGGGCTGGAGAGGGAAAATGCATGCCTGGCAAACAGAGCAAAACAAGCGTTTGTTTTTTTTTAATGCACACGTAGTAGTGTGCTATGCAGCTCAGATTTAAATAAATGGATCCCTACATTTGATCCTGAAATGGGAACTGATAAGCAGTGGAAAAGGGTGCACTAATGATTTAAATATATTTCAGTAGTAGTTACACAGAGACACGGAAGAAGCATCAGGGGCTCATTTTAGCAAATAGACTAAAACTTTTAGAGCAGTTTGCACAGAAAAACCACTGAGCTTTAAAAAGTGTTCATCCCTCCTCCATGCCTTTAAAATCAGAAAGGTATGCTCAAATTTATGGGAGGAAAAGGTAGAGATAGGGGCTCTTTAATTAAGGCCAACAAAATTCAGCCTGATGTACCTCTTAGCTTCTGAAACAGTTTTTAAAGGGTAGGAAAACGTTAACTGCTCTCTGATTAGATCATCGATTAAATGAATCATCATCATCATCCCCCACGTAGAATGTTGGATGGAGATAGAAGTTACTTTTGAATCTCGAAACTAGACAGATCAATCCAGCAAAATTGAAATACCCTGGCTGTGTTGTCCAATTTCCTCTGCTTGAGTTGGGGTTCCTGGGGCTCCTCCCCCCAAAAAGGATTTACAGGTTTCCCCTATAGCTTGTAAGGCAATTTTTCCTCCCCAGGTGCCTAGTGACTTAATGGTGTTGATTAGTGTGACATTACTTTTTTGATCTTCAATTGCTTTTACAAAATTGAATCTTTTGGCATATTAAAAGAGGATTAACCAATTCTTGAATTCAAATCTCTGAGTGACCCAATGAAGATTGGAATTGCAGTATCAGGTAAAGTATGGAAAGCAAATTATGAAGGCAAGTTACAAAAATTCAGGGGATAAATATGATTGTGATAACATCTAGAGTAAGATGAGAAACTAAGGGAAACTTTTGGAAGGCTGAACTTAAATAAGAAATAATAATCCACTTAACAAAAATGGCTCTGATGGTGGCTACTAAAGAAACAAAAAGTAGTTGTAAACTTGGATGAAATTAAAGAGAAAATTGATATATACAGAAAAGCACAGAGTTTGAGCCAAGATACTCCCAAGGGGTTAACCAGACAGAGCAGAAATTAAATCTCACAGTGAAGATAACTAGAGGTTGATGAAATTCAAATCAAATATAGGAATGGACATTCGGCTTTAAAATAAATAAATAAATAGATCGATAAAATAAATAAGCCTTCCACTTATAAAATCGCCATCAATTAATCTGAAGGAATACAGAAAATAGATATGGAAATAGGTTGTCCATTATTTATTTGCCTAATCATTAGCATGATTACATTCTTTTCAGCTCAATGATGGTTGCTTGCCATTCTTGAGGCTATTCTCGATGACATGACATGTTTCAGGAAAAAGGCAGAAAGAGAGCCAGGAATTATAGTAAAGCATGGTGAGCTTTGGCAGCTTCACATATGTCAGCATATCGGTATTTCTGTACGTGTGTGTGTGTGTGTGTGTGTGTGTGTGTGTCCATTTGGTCATTATTTCAGCTGTCAAATGTCTTTTGCTTAGTTTTGGAGAAACGAGATACAAAATAGACGCAGCTTCTTCTACCATTGCAGTACTATAATAGCATAGTTTGGGTTGTTGTTGTTTTTAAATATCTTCATGAATTAATTAGGCATTCTCTATTCTATTCGACTCGACTTGACTTGACTCGACTCAACTCCAATCCACCCCACCCTGCCCTACCCTACCCTACCCTACCCTACCCTGCCCTGCCCTACACTACCCTACACTACCCCACCCCACCTACCCTACCCTACCCTACCCTACCCTTAAGTTATGACCCAGGTGGTCAAGGCAAGATGGGTCTTTAGAGAGTCCTTTATTGCTCTCAAGAAGTGTTCAACAAATGGCCATCCAATGACTAGTAAGGCTCCACCCCATGCTCCCTGAAGGCAGTCACCCTCAAAGTCCTCAAAGCAAAGACCAGGTACAAGGTAAAGACAGTTCTGAAGGTAAGCAAAGGGCAAAATCAGTCCACACGGCAAGGGCAAGACCAACGACAGTCCTCACAGCAAAAGTGAAAAGCAATCCTTGAAGCAAGACAAAAAGGCACAAATCAAAGACGGGGAACTGTAATCCAAAATAAGCAATTGGTCCTGGCAAAGATTCCCCAAGGCGATTCCTTAAGTCACTCCATTCCAGGTGTTCCTTGTGAAGAGTGGTGGGGCAACCTTCTCCTGAGTAACTTTGCAGCCCTTCTCTGAATTTTCCTATACTCCGCTCTCTGTCCCCTTGGATTGAGTGGAGGAGGTAGCTGTTCTTCATCAAATAAGATATGCTACCTATCAGCACCACTGCCTATCAGCAGCCAATACTCCCCTGTATTGTGAAGGCAGGCATCTTTCCATCCGGTGGACCACTTCCCCCAATGTCTGAGGGGCCTGGAATAGCATTCTCCTCAGCCCCTGGCCTCTCCAAACATGTCAAGGGAGACATGCCATCCCTGTTAAACAGTCCCAGTTCCAACTCCTCCTCCTGCTCCAAACTGGGCTTTGATGGGGCCATGACACTTTACTCTACTCTACTCTACTCTACTCTACTCTACTCTACTCTACTCTA
>WNWU01000020.1:10204363-10223320 GCA_012654045.1 Ptyas mucosa
AAATAAATAAATAAATAAATAAATAAATAAATAAATAAATAAATAAAGTTGTGTTCTACAAGATAATGTAAAGACTGCGCTAATTGGCAATAGAGGAATAGGTCCACTCTATAGTATGGCTATAGTACAACTCTTGCAGTGTATCTTCTCCTTAGTGATAGGCTTGTTGCAGTAATTAAAAGGTATGTCTATTCACATATATGAAAATTGTATACAGCATTTAAAACTGAACAAGCAGGGAAAAAAATCTGTTATCTCAAACAAATGCGAAAAGTAATAGCTTCTTTAAGCAGCTTCCAAAACAGGTATCAGGTAAACTGGGATCATACATGAAACTAAAGATGTTACTAACATCTTTAGAATGGGATTAGAATTATGCATAAAATATAGGAACAGGGAAAGAAAATCAATAATGTGGTAAAGCAGCAAGATCCAAGAATAATGAAGGCACCTGAAATATGGAGTACCTCAGAATTCATGTCTCTCATCATTTCATTTTAACTTTTTTACTTTTATTATAATATTATATAAGATTAGATTAACATTATATAAGATTACATTAATGGAATCACACAAATCTGAATAGCCCTTCCTCTTCTATTTATCTTCACACAAATTAGCTTGTCTGAGATGTTTTCTCAAGCTATTTTCTTGGCTTGGGTCAGTGGTGGGTTGCCCCCGGTTCGCACTGGTTCTATAGAACTGGTAGTAAAAGCAGTGGGAGGCTCCGCCCACCGACCCTGACGTCATCAGAACACTTTTGCGCATGCATGCAAGCGAAGCAAGCGTGCACACACACACAGCCCCTTTGTGAACCAGTAGTAAAGGTAAGTAGAATCCACCCCTGAAACAAAGGTCTAGAAATTGGAAGTTGCGTTGGGCCTTTTTTATCTGTCCATTGCCTTGTTAGCAACTCTTCCTCCTGTCCTGCAAGGCCATTCCCTCTGCTGTCTACATCCTGTCCTTTCCCTTAAATGTTGTCATATGGTGGAACCTAGGAAGCACAACTCTGTCCTATATAATACCCTTCCCATGAGATCCAGCAGCCCCCTTTCCTCCTTTAAACTCTTTTCGTTGCGATTATAGACTACTAAACTCTGAACCACTAGAATCACTATCCATTGCTTCTTATTTCATATCTTCATGCACTTTCTCTAAAGTAGACATGAGAATTGATTCAGATGGAAGAGGGATAGGAACACTTATCATCCTTTGATACAAAGTACAATGTATTTGAATGCAAAGTAATGCTCTATGTGTCAATTCTCAAAACGGCTTTACCTGAAGCCATGTTCTTTTTACTTTGTTTCTCAGTTGCCATATAATATGGGGGGAGGGGGAACTATGGGGTGTGGGATAATATCCTCCCAGGTGCCAGTCATAACAATGATAAGGCCCGTGGGAATCAAGGTCGTCTCAACGAGAGCACGTAACGGCCGGAGGGAGTAGCTGAACAGCCTGCCATCTACCTGGTTGGTTAACGTGACCAGTGACACTAAAGGGGTGGGTGATATCTAATTATTTTATTATAACAAAATGCGGGAAATATTTAGAGTTGGTTTCACATTTGAACATGCCAATATGACGTACCCAATAAAATGGATCTTTTAGAAAAGCCACAGCCTCAGAGTCCCGAATTGATTGGGCCCATTACTCGGAACCATGACACTATGGCTTAGTTAGTACACTGAATACCTGTATAGTTTGGATTCATGAACAAGATATTCTCAGTTATTTGGGTCAAGTATGTAGTTATTGAGGACTCGGATTGTGGGGGCAATAAGTGACTTTGTATATAAAAAAAAGAACACCACTTAGGGCCCCCCGAAAACCCTACTAAGCAGGTATATACAAAAGTATGAAGACTATTGCTTAACACATTGTAAGCCGCCCTGAGTCTCCGGGGAAGGGCGGTATATAAATTGAGCCAATAAATAAACAATAAATAAATACATTTATCCGTAGCTGACAGTTTGATTTTCAGAACACTATTGTCTACATTCCAGTCAGGCCAAGAATGTGTTCACAGCACATACATGTTTTATAGCAGCTATGCTAAGTTGGGGAAAATGTCTTTCATTTTCCTCCATTAAACTGTTTGGGGTATCTGTAAAGAAATGTAGAGGTGGCCATGGGAAAGAATGAATTAACTGTGAAAAGAGGAGAAATGGGAACTTAGTTCTGAGACAGAACTTAGTTCTGAGACAGTGAAATGCATGGAGTAAGGTGGGGCACTGAAAGCTGTACAAGAAACATGCCATTGGATCTTGCAAAAATTCAATCCATAATTGTATGGCAAACTTCAAAAAATGATAAAGATCTTAAACTTTTTCTAGGGTTTGCCAACTTTTATAGAAGATTCATCCCTGATTTGTCAGCGGATAAGGCTGAAAACAGAATGCCAATTCAAATGACCTACTCAAAAATTTTAAAAAGCCACCTTTCTGGACTTGAAAAATCTCCTTTCATTCCAGTGATTACTCAGACATTTTTCTCCAGCTACCGTGCCCATTTGCTTCCTAGCAGCTTGCAGGAGCTTTCCTGAGCTGGAATAGAATCTGTCCTTTCAACTGAAATTTGTCTTTAAGAAAATTATTATACAGTATATATTAGCTAAGTTGCTCAAACATGGAAGTCAGAAACACATCTTCCATTTGACTACTTTGAAACAATAGAAATGTTTTTCCCATTCAAAGTTTGGACTTTTGTTTTACATTGATCTGTTTGATCAATGTAAAGAATGAATCATGAGAATTACCACCACTGCATATTTTCATAACAGTGATAAAGATCTACATGTATGTAATTACTCTTTCATGGTGCAGGAAACAAGACTCTTGATCAAATCATGACATTTTTGCATATCCATTTATTTGTTTCCCACCTTTATTATTTTTATAAATAACTCAAGGTACTGAACTCAAGAGGTATATCCAGTACCCCTTCTCCTCCCATTTCCCCCAAACAACAATCCTGTGAGGTGAGTTGGGCTAAGAGAGAGCGACTGGCCCAAGATCATCCAGTTGGTTTTCATGCCTAAATCTTCTGGTTGCTAGCCTGGTGCCTTAACCACTGGACCAAATTGGCTGTTAATCCGTATTTCCCTGTTGCCTATAATTCCTCCAAATTTTATTTGAATGGCATTGGGGGCTAGAAATAGCTGCCACTATAAATGTATAGCAGCATGTGGACTTCCGGGTGCGCTTCAAGGTGTTGGTGACCACCTTTAAAGCGCTCCATGGCTTAGGGCCGGGGTACTTACAGGACTGCCTTCTGCCACCAATTGCCTCCCACCGGCCAGTTTGCTGAGGAGGAGAGGGCCTCCTCAGGGTGCCGTCAGCTAGACAATGTCGGCTGGCGACCCCCCGGGAGAGAGCCTTCTCTGTGGGGGCACCCACTCTACGGAATGATCTACCCCCAGAGATACGAGTGATCCCAGACCTCCGGACTTTTCGTCGGGCCCTAAAAAACCTACTTCTTTCAGTTAGTCAGGCTGGCCTGATCCTTTATTGGTTTTAACGTTTGATATTGATTGATTTTAATTGACATGTTTTAAATTAGGGGCCAAATTGTATTTAAATTATTTTAAAATGATTCTAACTTTTGTATTATGTTTTTTACTTGGCTGTTCACTGCCCTGAGTCTGCTGGGAGAAGGGCGGTATAAAAGTTCAATAAATAATAATAATAATAATAATAATAATAATAATAATAATAATGACAAGATGCAGCAACTGGTAGCAATTAGAAGAGTGTGTCAAAGCTGTGTATTCTCAGTTATATTTTCACAGTGCTCAAGTATATTATTTGTTTCCCTGACTTAAGGAGATTCAAGAGACTCCGCTCAATAAAATATACACACTCCTGTGCCATTTGGAACAAATTGTAAGCCATCAGGATGAAAAAAATAATAATCTATGTTATTTTAGAGAATTTTAGTTGAATATACAGTAACAGCCAAGAGTATGCCTTGGAAGGAATAATTTAGCAAATCTAGCAGAGTTTCTCCTCTATGGTGATTTGAGATTGCTGTATTTTAATATTATCTCTTCGAACCTGGTTTGTCTGTCTGTCTGTCTATCTGTGTGTATTTAAAGGCAGATACAGGTATACTAATACATATGAAGATAAGAACAGTATTTTCTAGTGTCAGAACCCAGTTTCCATTTGAGTATTGGGTGAATTTACTTTCCTGCAAAATGTTTTCTTTGCCTTCTTCCTTGTCAAACAGGAAGTCATTTAGAAACCCCATCACTGCTGAGTGCTGGCCCTGTGAGCAAGTCTGAGAAAAGAGTTGGAATTATAATAAATACGAATTGTTGCATCCTTAAAGACTTTTGAATACTCGAAGACTTTCAAAGTCAAGCCATCTGTCCTCTTTGGCACAAATCTTCCACAGCAATACTTTTAAAAGCTATCGAGGACTTCTTATTGGCAGGTGCATCTGACCCCTTTTATATACCAAATCTCTGCTGCTTTGCTTTGTTTCTAACACCTGGCTGTTATCTGTGTGTGTAGGGAGAGAAAAGAAGAAGAAATTAAAAGCCAGTTAAACCAGTGCCTTTTCCTGATAAAAAGACTAAGCAATCAATTAATTTACAGATTGCCTAATTCCAAGGACGACAAACAGTAATTTGAAACAGCTTAATTTACCAAATGCAGCAGAACAGCAATACTTTTTTTTTAAAATCATCAATATGTATTGTGTCAATTCAATTTTCAGTCATATCAACAAATTCCCAACTTTTATCTTTTGACTGAATTCAAAAAGTGTTCACAGCAGCCTCACAGATAAATTGTCAAATATAGCATTTGGTATTGCAGGTTTACATAGATAGCCTTAAATACCTTATATTTATAATCTCATGATCCATTTATATGAGATTGGTTCTTCTTGATTATTACCACTGAAGAGATGGAAAACCTGGGGGAAAAGATTTATCCAAAGCTATAATTACTGTTTTGCCATCCTGCAAGCTAACCAATTAAAGCCATAAATAATGGAACCTGTGGAGCCATAATTATTTGCAATCCAGACTTCTTTAGATCACTTTCTGTAAAAAAAAAAAGAAAAGAAAAAGAAATGCAACCCCCAATGAAAATTAATCTGCCCACCTCGTTTTGAGCTTTTCTTAATACAAGGAAAGAGGTGGAGGGTATCAAAGATTAAAAGTTACCAGGTCTTTTTAAAAATATTTTATCCTGAAAACATTTATATATCCCTGGTTAAAAAATTAAGAAAAAACCCTCAAGATGCATGAACCTCAAAGAATTAATTTAATGATATGGTGCTTTGCCGTGGTTGTTTGTAATTATAGGAATAGAGGTGGAATATATAAAACTGTGGATATATTTTAAGGGAGCAGAGTTAATTTTATTTATAGAAGGTAAGTTACTTTCTCCCAGAGCCACGAAAACACCTTTGAAAACTATTTTTTTCCTGATTTAAGTATGGGTTCCTAAGTGCAATCAAGGAAATGTAATTACATCCTGCATCTTACTAGCCAAATATTTGAATTCATGTTAATATATTTGCTTTCTATTTTGCAGTAAATACTGCCTACATTCAAGAGAATTTGTATTGGAAAGCATGGTCTAAAAGGCAATAAAATGCATATATAGCTTTGGTCATACACATGAATTCAAGAATTTAAATAAGGAAAAAGAAAGGAATAAGATAAATTAGTTCATACCATTGGGAAGGGGAAAAAAACTTAAGATGCATATTTGCAGCAAATGTTTGATATTGCCTCATCCTGTAGACATCTCAAAATGCGGTTTTTACATTTTGTCTTCTACAGACAAAATTTGTATTTAACCTCAGAATTAGCAATGCTTCAGAACTTATTACAATATTCCAACAGTCTTGTGAATGATATCCCCTACCCAAATCTAACTGATCCAATAGGAGTAACCTAAGTTGTCGGTCCTGCCTCAGCTTGTACCTTTAAGAAAGAATGACTCTTGACTCCATTTGTTGAGAAAGGTGTAGGTCAAGTGGATTACAATAAAGCAAAGCCACAACTGAGGTTTGCCCCCCAAATCCCTATAGTATAGCTTTTCCCTTCCAGGCGCTTCCCATTGCTGGTTCCCTCCACCCCCATCACCCAAACAGTCATTCTTGCAGCTGCCTTCTTCTACCAGGGAAATGGCCTTGAAGACATGTCTCTGAGAGGTATGCTTCTTTCCATCAGTTTCATTTTCCCCCAAGCATCCAATCTTCGACAAGGGTTCATGACAAACTGGCATGAAGTTGCAGTTCTGACATAGGAAGCGTCATGTGTGATCTTTTTTAGATCTGATTGTCATTGCGTAATTATATCATCAGCTTCCGTCCTAAAGAGCTAGAATGCCATTTTAAATGAGGATTTGAAAATGAATGGATGTGGTTCCAAGAGGTCAAGTAAGTGGATTCCTTTCAATGATAAAGAATGAGTGTTCTCAAAGTTGGTGAGGGACACAAAATGGTGGCTTCCCCAGCTTTGTTCCCTTGCCGTCTGTCAAAACCCATTCTAATGTTATGCAAATCTTTGCTACATATTCCAAAGAAGTCCAACTATCAACTAAATATCAGGCTCTTGTGATATGGGTTTAATGTTATTCTAATAGTCAAGATCTCTTGAGATGCTTCCTTGCAAAACACTTGGATCAAACGAGAGTGAGTTTTGACCTGCTAGCCTAGCCAGGTGTCAAAAGTTTCTTTGCACCAGTTCAACCCACGTGAAGGAATGGTTGATGTCTGGTTGATTTAATTTATTTAATTATTTTTTTAATCAATTAGGAAGAAAGAGAAACCAAGTTGAAGGAATCCATCAATCTTTATCATTCATATGTCCTTTATAAATAGGGGCAGAAACTTCAGCTGGCCTTCTGCCTGGGGCAGGATAGAGAGCACTAGTGGATAGAACAAATATTTTCCTTGCATGTATTTCTGCTGGCTGAAGAACTTGATGATAACAGCTGTGAAGAGAAATCCTAAAATTTAGATCAGGGGTCTCCAAATTTGGCAACTTTAAGACTTATGGACTTCAACTCTCATACTGGCTGGGGAATTCTTGGAATTGAAGTACACAAGTCTTAAAGTTGCCAAGTTTAGAGACCTCTGGTTTAGGTTACTACGTGGTCCGGATGCTAGTCTACTCACTATTGAGCATATTATTTAGGAACACTGGGGATAAAGCAGGGGTGAAATGCTCCAGGTTCAGACCAGTTTGGCCGAACCGGTAGCGATGGCGGCCGGTGGTTCAGAGAACCAGTAGCGATGGCAGCACGAGGCTCCGCCCACTTGCCCGTCATCATTACTTCCTGGTTTTAACCAGGAAGTAACCTGTTTTTTTACCCTCTGGGCATGCTCAGAAGTCTTTGTGCATGCGCAGGGGGTCCACGCGCGCACATGTACTTCCAAACCGGTTGGGAGTTGGGAGGGTAAGTAGATTTCACCCCTAGGATTAAATACATACAAATATTTAAAAAAAATTAAAAACCAATGTAATCAGGAATCTTTTGATTGTGGCAAATAAATAAACATTAGCAAATTAAATCCTTATATTATTGCCGCCATTTCCAGACATCTCTTCATAACATTGAAGATATGGCCTCAAAATTCCTCCAAACATCTCTGCCTTCTGCACCAGATTTTTTTCCACCAATCTGTTTGAAATGTTATACAGATCAGGGCAGGAGATTAAGAGCTACACTTCTTAAGAAAACATGACTTATAAAAAATGCCTGTGCTTTATTAGGTTTGCATAGCATGTGGTAAAAATATGAAAATATCTCCTAAAAAATGTGACATGTTTGTATTCATCCCCTCAACCTGTTGAAGAGCAGAAAAATCTGTTGTGTTCTTCTGGTGCTAAATTTGCTCTTTGACAAGCTTTCCTCAACCTGCTGCTCCCCCGGGAACACTAGGAATTCTGGGAGTTGTAGTCCAATAGCTAGAGGGAACTAGATTAAGGAAAGTTATATAATTACAGCCTGAATTGAAAAATAGAACTGAAAGTTATATTATCATGCACCAATAGGGCTGCAGTTAAGTTGCAAGCAAAGGAAATAGACTTGGGTTGAACTTCAGGAGTATCTTCTAATGTTGATGGAAAGGACTATAGCAGGAAGCGATGGGCCCTTCTGTGCTAATATATTTAAGCAGAAATTATATAGCCATCTGGGAGGCAAGAACAATATTTTACGCTGCAGTCTGAATTGAGAAAGAGGCTAGACTACCTAGGTAGCGTCAAGTTTCCCCTTCCCGTACTCTACAGCAGGTGTCTCCAAAGTTGGCAACTTTAAGACTTCTGGACTTTAACTCCCAGAATTCCTCAACCAGCATGGGAGTTGAAGTCCACAAGACTCAAAGCTACCAACTTTAAAGTTACCAACTTGGAGACACCTGCTCTATAATACTTCTATCGCCACAGTGAGAACCTTATTGTGTTTGACCCAGAAGAAAAAATGGGGAGAAGGTGTTAAGGAATTCGCAGAGTAACCCTTGAATAGCAAGGGTGTGTACATGAAAGCGATTGAGAGTAGGTACGAATAAACACAGTCAACACAGAGATACACTGAGTTATGTTTTACTGTCAGGAAATAGTAAGGCACAGTCCAATAAACAGTCCAGGTCATACACATATAAAGCAGGAGATAGCAAAATGACAGTCCAGGGATAATCCAATAACAAAGTCTTCTTACCAGTCATCATAGTCATTCACAATAAACAGTTCTTCTGGATTTGCAAACAGTAGCATACAGAGATATCAGAGAGCAAGAACAGCAATGAGAAATAAGCTTCCTCTTAAGGAGATTGGCTACAGAACTAACCAACCAAGACACAGTATGATGCAATACAGCAATCTTAAAGCTATATTGATGGTTTATATATTGCCAACCCAACAAGGTAGGTAATACTCATTTTCTAATAGAAGGTAAATCTCAATCCCATTCAAATGGAATTTTATTGAAGAAAGAGAAAAATTGATAACTTCTAACATCCAACCGAAGTGAAATAGAATTCCCTCAGGATGATGCTTTTAGTTGTTTCCAATCAGGATTTCATAATGACTAAATCCAGGACTCTTATACCCATCCTGAATAAAAGTCCTAAGAGAAGATATTTAGAAGACTATGTCCATGGAGTAAAGAAGAGTTTTGGGCGTACATAATTGGTTAACTCTTTAGATGCTCAGTTATAAGCCACAAACTGCTGTTAACGTAATGGATTCATCACCAAGAAGTCCCTGATGAATGAAGGTACTGTGTGATTTTTAAATGCTAGAGCTATGCAATGCCTTTCCCCTGTAGAGTTTGTATTTGCAGAGCACAGCATGGAAATTATAATTCTAGCCAGTTTCAGTGCTTAAGGAGCTGGTCTGGCAATATGCATTAATGCAATGACTTAGGGGCATCATATATCTCAGGGGTGTCAAACCCAAGGCCCACAGGCAGGATCTGGCCTATGGGGTGCTGAGATCACCCTAGAAACAGTGAAGAACTGGCCCATGATGCCTCTGCCAGCAAAAGCAGAAAATGGCTCTGTTTTTGCTGGCAGAGGGTTGCAGGAAGCTGTCGTAGCCAAAAATGGAGCTTGGGAGCCCTTTTCTGCTGGCAGAGCGCTTGGGCCAGCAGAGGCACCCCTGACACGAGTGACATCAAGCTGACCACGCCCACCCTGGCAATGCTCACGCTGGTCCCCCAAGGTCAAACACAACCTTGATGCGACCTTCAATGAAATTGAGTTTGACACCCCCGGTATATGTGGATAAACCAAATTTTTGCCTAGAAAAGTATGCTGTTTCCCTAAAGCGTCCTTCAGGAGATGTAGTCCAATACATTTGTGGGATGCTAAGATAGGGATTGCCGGTGTAATGTTATTGAAACGGAGGACTACATGTAGAGGTAGATAAAGATAGATAAAATATTTTCTCTTTTTTCTTATAGATGAATGTGGCATCTCAGTAAAGGTCACTGCATCTTGCTAATGGATCATTGAGTAAGAATGGATTGCTGAAAGCAAGTACAGGTAATTCTCAGCTTATGACCAAAATTGAGCCCAACGTTTCTGTTGCTAAGTGAGACAGTTGTAAAGTGAGCTTATTCCATTTTACCGCCTTTCTTGTCCCAGTTGTTAAGCAAATCTGGATTCCCTATTGATTTTACTTGTCAGAAGGTCACAAAAGGTGCACCCATGACCCCAGGATGCTAAGACCCTCATAAATACATGCCAGGTGCCAAGCATTCAAATTTTGATCACGTAACTACGGGAATGCTGCAATGGTCATAAGTGTGAAAAATGGTCATTTGTCACTTTTTTCAGTGCTGTTATAAGTTTGAATGGTTACTAAATGAATTATTGTAAGCTAAGGACAAATTGCAACTCCTAATGCAAGAAGAGGCCATGCAGAGAAATATGTCACAATCTGCAATGTTTTTCCAGTAATTTCTGGCTGTTTAAAGGGTCAGGACTTCACAATTCTATGAACACCTACAATGGATTCAGCATTATTTGAGCAAGCAATAGAGATGAATTTATGTGCACATAAAGCTGGGCAGCTACTCTTTGAGACAACAAAAGCAAAATAAGCAAAACCTAACAAAAGCAAAATAAGATTTGATGCTTGCTTTTTTCAAACTTTTCACAACTGCTGCAGAATAACTTGATTTGTTAAGACTTTTGCTCTACTCTCCCTTGAGGATGATACTGCAGAGTCAAAGTGAATGGCTATAATTTTCTCTCCAAATCAAGATTCTAAGGACATGGACTTTCGGCTTTTCCTTAGAAACATAGTAAAACTGATAGCAGAAAAAGACCTACCCTGTTTCCCCCAAAATAAGACATCCCCTGATAATAAGCCCAATTGGGCTTTTGAGTGCATGGCAATAAGGCCAAGCACTTATTTCAGGGTTCAAAAAAATATAAGACAGGGTCTTATTTTCAGGAAAAGATGTAGTGGTCCATCGAGCCTGCCCTTTGAGGTTTATTTTTTTAAAAAAAAATTTATTGGATGATGGACATGTGTTTACCTCAAGGGTGTTTAAACTCAGTTACTGATGATTGACCTACTACCTCCGCTGGAAGTTGGTTCCAAGCCTCCACAACTCTTTCTGTGAAGTAATGCTTTCTAACCTTACTTCTGAACTTCCCTCTTGTCAGTTTGAAGTTATGCCCCCATGTTCTGGATTCTTGCTTTATATTGAAAATACTACCTTCTAGAATATTATTTACACCTTTAATATATTTAAAGGTTTCAGTCATATCCCCCCTTTCCCTTCTGTCCTCCAGCTGTATATGTTCAGTTCCTCCAATCTCTTCTGATACGTTTTGTCCCTCAGACCTGTCATCACTTTATGTTGTAGGTCATTGGACTCACTCAATCATATTGAGACAGGAGGGTCTTATACTATAAATCATATTAATCTATGTATTGTATTATTCACAGTATTATGTTGCTCTCAGAAGTGTTGACATGGGAGTAGAAGTTATGTTGCAAACCTCAGGAAAGTACAAGGAACAGAAATAAGGAACTTGTTAAATGTACTGATGAGCTTAATGACCTATGTTCTTTATCATTTCTGTAATGAACTTATATTAAGCAATATGTCACCAGACGTGTTAATGGAAGATAACTGAAGGTGTAAGAAAGTAGCCATATATGGAAATAGAGTCAGAAGCGTAATGCCTCTGGCATGGCTAGAATTGCAAAATATATAAAAGGTACAGAATCTGACATGTGAATCTCTGAACCTTTGTTAGCAAATAAGAGCCTGGTGGTGCAGTGGACTAAGTGCTGTTAAAAGTAGCACTTAAGTTGCCAGCTGCCTGCAATTACTGCAAGTTCAAATCTCACCAGGCTCAAGGTTGACTCAGCCTTCCATCCTTTCTAAGGTAGGTAAAATGAGGACCCAGATTGTGGGGGCAATAAGCTGACTTTGTATAAATATACAAAGTATGAAGGCTATTGCTTAACGCATTGTAAGCCACCCTGAGTCTCCGGAGAAGGGCGGCATATAAATCAAATTTAAAAAAAACACTGTGTTCTCCAACTTTTGTGGTCTTGTCTCCTGCATTTGGGAAAGTGGGTTTTCCTGCTTCAATATTAATATTCTTTTTTTTAAAGCAAACTCTCCAGAACTGGACACAATATCCCAAATGGGTTCTATTTAAGCCCTATAGAGCAGTCTTATGACCTCCTTTTTCCCCCCTGCTGGTGATCCCTCTAGTGATGCAGCTTCTTTATTATCTTTCAAAGTAAATAGCCTTACTGCTATTAGCAGACAATGCTGGCTTGGTATAACACCCAAGTGGCTCGACTACATCTGCTCTGCAGAAACCTAGATGTCTTCTAGATGGCAACAAATACTCCTCATTACCATATGGAACACGCATTCCAGAACTGTTGAATCAACACAGCACACAAGCCAACCACATTTCAGTACTGGGTTGCAAGAGCTCACCTCTTATCAGTAGTTTCTGGATTGGAATGTTACATGGGTCCAGGAAATTGGGGTTCAATCGGGGAGTTCTTATTGGGTGAGCTATGAGTAACAGTGTTGGGAATACATATCAAATGACAACTAGGCTGTGCAAATCCCTTCTTAAAATCAAATCCACCTCGTTAGCTGCACACAGCCCAAATTTGGGAAACCTCAGCTCACTTGGTCGTGCCTTTCTACTCTTTGCTACCACATTCATTAGCCCACCTCTAAGCTTTCTATGACCTGGTAGACCCTTTCTTCCAATATTTGGGAACTGTTACCAAGATATTTCCTGCCAAGAGAAGCAATCCTTGCTCCTTAGCAAAAGGAAGCCAACCAATGTCTCAGATCCTTGAGACTTGGCACTTCTTTGGGGCAGAATTAAAATCAGGTTGACCTTGTTTGCACAGGCTGCAGTCAATATGAATGCAACAGGTACATACGCTTCTCTCCTTTTCCTTCCTCCTAAATCTACCAACTAGGAGTAAGAAATTTAGATCATGTTTGGCGAACCATTCCCAACGGTAGGAGGATTTTAATCCTTCCCAAGAAACCAACAGATCTTCTTTTTTTCCAGGAATTAAAAACCGGAGAGGGAAAGAGAGGACATGCTTGGCAAAACTGAATGAAATTGAAATCCTGCACCAATTCATCTGAAAGAACAGTCCTTTTGCAAACAGCATTGTCATGCCAGCAATCACAAGTGAAAAATCAAAATGAGATCATCGGAGCTGCCTGAACCAATAAGGTTACTTGTTGATTGATCGGCAATTTCTAAAATGTCAAGTGCCTCCCAAAAGTGGGCTAGGTAGACTCTTGAGCTGTGGGCATTTTTCTTTTTTTTGAGACATTTTCATCTCTCCAAACAAGACGTTTCTTTCTCAGAATGAACAGGATATAACACTGGAGCGTGGAAAATGACTGGCTGCTATATTTAACTCAGACAAACACATAACAAATCACTATCCTGCAGTGAGGAGGCACACCTCGCGGGCTGTATTTTTTTCTCCTTCTTGAGGCTGACTGTAAGACCACAGCCCTCTAAATAATCCTCTAGAAATAGACCAATGAAATGTTGGCTGTGACAACAGACTCAGTGTTATACCTGCAGCTGGTCAATGTTTCCACTGTCAAACCACCTTTCCTCTTCATTTCCAGTAAAAATCTGGTCCAGGGGGAACAGTCAGCAGCTAGGATTTTAATGACTTTTCTTCAGTGCAGGAGAATTGAGAGTTGCAATTACAGACTTGCCTCCCAGTCTCCCAATATCTCCCCCCCTCCCATTTCATGTTCCTTCCAGAAGTAATGAGAGATTTAGCCACTAGCAAATGACATGGGCCAGTTTTTATGTCATTAGACCATGACTGTAAATGTCTCTGAAACATAACGGCGAGTCCCTCCCCAGCACCACAGAGCAACCAGGTTGGAGCCTAGTGTACTCTCAGCATGTCACAAGAAAACCAGAAACCAAAATACTGAACAGAGAGCATTGCCAGGTACACCCGGCAGCCTTCATGGCAATAATATTATTATCTCCCATAAATCATAGGTGTCACCCGGCATCCAGGTCGCAATATAAATTCACGGAACTTCATATTTTAAAGTTCTTCCCCATCTGAGCCTGATTTCTACCATTGCTGTCATTGCTACTGCCTTATAGGTTGCCTTCATAATGATGATTAATGGTGATTACCATTCAACATCTACTCATGGGTCTGTTCTGTTGAAGTTTTCTAATTTACTAGAACTAAACAAATTCCTTTGTGCAATGCAACTCGACAGACTAGACATTCCTGATGTTCTATCAGTTTCTAATAAATGTATATACTATTTAATAAAATATTTAATTGAATTGAATTAAAACTATATTAAATTTATAAATTTAATATTAATAAAATAATAAAATAATATTTAATAATATAATAATATTATATTATATATTATATTATATTATATTATATTATATTATATTATATTATATTAAAATTTATAGTAAATATAATATAATATTGTAATGAGTACAAGTATCCCATTTACTTGTACTCATTCCTGAATGAATGAATGAATAAAACTTTATTACGGTCCTCGACCAGCAATAGACATACAATAAATTAAAAATATTACTGACATTAATCATGAATAATAACATCCCTGTTATGAAAATACATAATCTCATAATCTCATTCCTAGTTCATGTCCATGTTTATACTTATACCTGTTATCTAGTACATGTTTGACAAATTAAATAAATAAATAAATATTTTTTCATGTTGTTTTTACCCAATAGGTTATTGCAGGATTCCACAAGTCTCCTGTCACCATTTTCTTTTTCTTTTTAGAGTTTAAAGGGCAATTAAGGATTTAGAATATAGAAGATAAAATTGAAGATATAGAATACAGAAGATGAATGATGATCCTTGCATCTTCAACATTCAAAGGCTACTTCTTGAGATTATTAGTAACTTCCATGCAGGTTTCCTTTTCTAACTTTTTCTTATAGCTATACCCTACAGCAGGGTCATCATCTACTTACCTTTACTACCAGTTCGGAACGGGATCACGCGCGCACACTAGCTTCGCTCGCATGCTCACCTTGCTTCTGCGCATGCGCAGATCACTGATGATGACATCGGGGGCAGTGGGTGGGGCCTCCCGCCTGTTTTACTATCGGTTCTTGCAAACTGGACCAAACCGGGGGCAACCCACCACTGCCCTACAGGCATCTTTTATTGCCAATAACTCTTCATTTCATCTGGATGAAATGAACTAGGAACCATTTTCACAGAAAATGGGTATTCTGTCATTTATTAGAGTTTCTATCCTGTGTCCAATAAGCACGCATCAAATTGACCAGCTTGCTTTTAAAAAAAGAAAAAAGAAAAGGATGGCTAAATTCACTTATACCCTTGATTAGGTTAGACAGTTAGACATTTTCCTCATTCAGCATTAATAAACATTAATATTGAGGTTGTTAAATATGTTAAACAATCCTAATGTGCCCTATAAGCAGCTTTGCATCTTAAATTGCAGAAGAGTTAATTGCCTGGAAGAAAGACACCCTTTGACTTGGGATGGACTAAAGCCAGAACATTGTTGAACTTAATTGAATCTGCAATGTATATAACTGTCTTCAGTTATTAAAATATACAGAGGTTCCCTTTAATATAGAAATAGGAAGATTACATCTTCCTATGCCTTTCTACTTTCCAAATCTTGATTTTAAGAGCTGAAATATTTATTTCAAAAATGGAGGTCAAAGGATCATTTGCTTGTTTCTTCTTCTCAGCAAGTTTTACCGGAGTTTCTAGCGCAACCCAACACCCTTTCTGTTATTGATAAAGCCTAATTTGCATGTCTGGAGACTGTCTTTCACGTCTTCCAGGAATGTAAATTGGTCCAGATATGGATTGAAAAACTACCTCACTTTTTCCCCTTCCCTCAGTGTTTTTCTGGCTTATCACTATTTTGCCTGGTGAAGAGCCCTTGGAAACTCAGAAACAATTGGTTTATAAACCTTACATTGTTTTAATAAATATATAATTTCTGTCCATGTTCTGTTTCCAAGAATATGTCCATTCTTCTTTTCAATATTGCCCTAGCACCATTTCAGTCCAGTCCAACATCATTTGTGAAACAGAAAGAAACAAAAACTGTTCTTCATAGCCATAGTCCAGCATAAAACTCATATCAAATGATGCATTCATTATTCTCCAGATGGCTACAACTTTTGTCTAGGTTTTTTATTATAAGTCTCATGCAGTTATCGGCAGTCGTGTGGCTTTATTTGCTCCTCAATAATGTCACAAGGAGAAGATAGACTTTAAAGAGAGAGAAAAAGAAAAATTTTAGAGCTATTTGCTATATTGCTAAGTAAACAATTCGGTTTCATCTCAATCAAAATGTAAGGAAAACTGAAGCACTCATAAATTTATTTTCAAGGATTCTGATGCTCAGGGTAGAGAGAAGCAAAAGGTGTAGCTGTGATCAGACAAATACAGTAGATGCAATTTTGCAAAGATAATTTATTGTGGAGTATATACTACTTATCAAATCAAATCAAATCAAATCTATATTGTAGTCTTTGACCAGCCTTAATATACTGGTTAAAAATCCTGCAAATGATACATGAGATAAATCACCACTATTTGTTTCCAATCACATATACTTAGTCAAAAAAAGAATTATTTCTGATATCTCATTAATTTATCAGATCTGGACATATCGGTGGGACAAAATTATAAGAGATATCTAAATGCTACTTCTTCTATAGCTGTCAGAGTCAGCCAGTCAATTTTCAGAATATCTCCTAGAACTGTTGTTTGTGATTCATAGTTTTCAGTGCTTACACATCAAATGGATCTTTATAGCTTCTATAAAAACCTTTCAGATGAACACTTGTACCAAAACGTTAAGGTAAGAGCTCATGAAAAAAATGAATTCTATTCTTCTGGCCACTTTTCTGATACATGAGATTTTAAATCATTGTATATGTTATATTGTTTTTATTATTTTAGTGTCATATCAATTGCACAGCTTTATTAGTTGAATACAATTTTGGCATATGTTTATCATTAATTTTCCATATTATGGTCTAATGCTAATAATTCCTGTTCCAATGCCACTAAACAGTTTAGTTGTCACATCTTAGAGGTACTCAGATTTAATGAAATACTGAAGCAATCAATTTTGGGACTTTGCAGAGTGATAAACCTATAACATAATTCTATGCTTTGTACCAAAATGAAATTCTGAATAGTCTTCAGAAGCAATTATATAGAGAGGATATGATAGAAGCAGATATTTTAGAATAATGTGACCGCAAATGCAAAATTTAATCCCATTTCATGTGTTCCTTCACCTAATGTTCTAAGGTAGCTATTTCCTCTTCCTGAAATCCTCTCCAATGTGATTCATATTTCCCAACAAGAGAAATATTCCCACTGTAAATACATATTTCAGTGAAAAAAAACCCTAACTGATCTTTAGGCTAAATTTTACTCAGTACAAACCAAAAGTTCTTTTACTAATAATTTAAAAGAAAAAAATGTAGCAAAAGTTTATTTCTTTGTCACTATTAACATAACATTTGTTAATATTAACATTTCTAATGTCCAAAAGGAGCAACAGATGCTTTTTTGGTGTTATTATGCTGTCCTTTTAATACAGACTTGCCACTTTGACTTAATAATGCCATCCAGACACTCTTGTATAGAAAAAGTTGTTATTATGCTCAATGGTTCTCACTGAAATTGGTTTAAGTCGTTAAGAGATGTCTATGCTTTCTGGATATTAGAGGGTTTACTCATGTCTACTTTGCTGCTTGGATAACTTCATCTCAAAATCCTTATCCTTTTTATTCTGTTTAGGGCATGTAATATATAATGGGCACCTAGTCCCTAAACTAAATAAATGATCTAATCTAATCTGTGCCATTTTTGTTAACATATGCACATTGCTGTATTTGCTTATGCAGCTTTTGGGGGCCAGTTTCCTTTTTGCATACTTTTTCCTAATATAAACCATATTATGAGTACTTTTTTTTAAAATGCTAATTTACGTAGACAGTTTTTAAGTTACACACTAAATCATCATTTTCAGGAGTTTTTAAATACTGTACAGTATATTTTTCCCCCCAATCTGTATATACAGATTCAGATAATGTGGGTTTGAAGAGGTTATGGTTCAGTGTGATTCAACATTTCTCCATTCCTAGCCCCAAAGAGGCTACTGGAAGACAACTTCTTACAGTACACAAAGAGGGCAGAATTGCTAATTGATAGTCCCTAAAGAGGAAAGGGAGGAGCGCCCACCCCCCTGAATGAATCATATGCATCTACTCTCTCTCACACACACATACTAGCTTGGCAACAATTAAAACAATTGCAAGTCTCTGATAGGCTTAATGCTAACCAGATCCTCAAAACAAGGAGGTTAAAAAATACCCCTAAACTCTCAGCATGGCATCATCATGCTACAGTAAATCCTTTAGCCTTAACAGTATTAAGGAGTAAAGAAAAAAATCAGAGCGTGAAGACAAACCGTGACTTGCAACAAAGGATATCGGTGAAGTAAAAATATTGTCCCATTACTTTTTTAACCTGTACAGTAATTTGTTTTATAAGGAAGCATCTCAGAAATCTTCCTCTAAATGTTATTTATTGATGGAATATTTTCGTAGACTTTGCAAAATATTTTATTTGTTGTTTTTCTAAAAATATATATAAATAAAATGTGTGTGTGTCAGTGGTGGGTTGCCCCCGGTTCGCACTGGTTCACAAGAACCAGCAGTAAAACCAGCGGGAGACTCCACCCACCAACCCTGACATCATCAGGAAGCATCTGCACATGTGCAGAAGCATGCATGCGGGAGCAAAGCAAGCGTGCACGCGCCCCCGTTGTGAACTGGTAGTAAAGGTAAGTAGAACCTGTGTGTGTGTGTGTGTATCTCCATCTCCATCTCCATCTCCATCTCCATCTCCATCTCCATCTC
>WNWU01000020.1:10242047-10256111 GCA_012654045.1 Ptyas mucosa
TCTATCTATCTATCTATCTATCTATCTATCTATCTATCTATCTATCTATCTATCTACTGTATATATGTGCAAGTCCTGACAAAAATCAAAACTCAATGCTTTCTTTCAGAATAAAAGGGGAAAAATCAATTGTAATTAAAATAAAACTGCTCATGGAGTAGATTTCTTAGCTGTGATGCCTGTAAGTAATAGATTTATGTTATCTGCAAGCACCATCTGCAGATTAATACCAATACAAAGCCTTTTGTTCTCTGGGTTTTTTTATTGTAGCATTAAGTAAAAGACTTATACTCATCTTTTGATCTTTATAGATCCCATCTTTCCTTTAGATGATAGTACCTTAGATTATCCTGATGTTGCCATCCAACCTGAAAAGAAAAAAATCAAGTTAATTTCTATTGGGTGAGGAGTCTGGAGAAAATAACATACATCTACAAATTTGTACTCCTTGCAGGACTCCACTTACCTTGCTTCACTTATCTCCTATCGTAAACTGCAAGTTGGGGAATAATACTCACCAGGCAGGCCATAAATCATGAGGAAAGACAGGTGCAATAAATACTAGTGTCAGAAAGTTACAAAGTGAAATTATGTTGTTTTGACAAGGTGTCCAAATGCATTGACAATAGAGCAGCTAAATGGTCTCTCTTTGGGAGATCCTACACAAATGCAGATTAGGTAGTGAACAGGAAAGCTGGAAGATAACTTCCCAAGAAAAATAACCTGGAGACTTAAAGGCTTATTATCAACAAAACTTTGCTACTGCTGAATCACACCTTATGCAATATTTATCTTTACCCACTTACAGGTAGGCCTCAACTTACAACCACAACTGAGCCCAAAATTTCTGCTGCTAAGCAAGATAGTTGTTAAGTGAGTTTTGCCCCATTTTATGACCTTTCTTGCCACCCTTGTTAAGTGAATGACTGCAGTTATTAAGTTAGTAACATAGTTGTTAGGTGAATCCAGCTTCCCCATTGACTTTGCTTGTCAGAAGATTGCGAAAGATGATCACATGACTTTGGGACACTGCAAGCCTCATAAATATGTACTGTGCCAGTTGCCAAGCATCCGAATTTTGATTACGTGACCATGGAGGTGCTGCAATGGTCATAAGTGTGAAAAAAGGTCATAAGTACCATAATCTTTTTTCGGCGCAGTTGTAACGTTGAGAACTACCTCTACTTTCTTTTTCACTCCTCCTCTTTCCCATAACAATAGTTTCCAACTGAAATTAATTTGATACCAAAACTATTGTGCCAAATGATTCAGCACAGATCACAATAGTGACTCATCACAATGAAAATGTCACGAAGCATGGATAAAACGGCATTAATAATAAAGCATGGGAGTATGCAGGAACCTAAGCACTAAAATCTTCTTGTTGTTATCTGAAATTCAGTAGGTGTTAAAAAAAACCCCACACATTACATTATTGACCCAGTACCAGTTTCTCCCATTTTTCTTTTCTTGATACACTTGTTATCCTAAGATGCACCAAAGTACCTTCATGTCCCTTTCAATCTACTGGCTTTTAGATCACCCTCCTCTTTCAAGAATAATTATTGGAGGCAGGCACTTTCCATAAATACAGCATGCTTGTGTATGAAAAAGAGAAAGGGAGCATACACATGTGTAACTCTAAAAATAATATCTATATATGTTAATTATCTCTCTGTAGAACTGCATAAAGCTCTCAATTTCAAGAGATCTCTTTTCATTACTTCATTGACGAGATCTCTCTCTCTCTCTCCCTCCCTCCCTCCCTCCCCTCCAGGCACATGTCTTTTGAGGAGAAGGTGGTCTAACTCTCTCTCTCTCTCTTTGTGTGTGTGTGTGTGTGTAGGATTGACACATTTATGGGCCAGTAAGACACATTTGGCAGCAGCATTCCTGTAAACCAAGCTGATTCTTTGCTGTTGAAAAGAATGTGCTTGCCGTAAATGAAGGCACTTGAAGACTCAAAGCCTTGAGTCTTACTAGTAGAGGCCATTAAAAAAAGAATCTAAACCACATTTTATTAGCTGGCTGGAGAAAAACTCCAGGGTTCAGCTTCATGTTTACACTGTGCCATCTTGCTTATTCAGAAGCAAAGTCCAGGGTGCTAATTTGTGGGGTGGATTTTTGCATCCTCCTCCTATGAATGGGATCATGGAAAAAAGCCTCTAATCTGTTTTCATTCTCCCTTGTCCTTCTCCAAATTTCACTTGAAGCAAAATTCAAAGTAGTTTCTATTTGGTTTTATCCTAAAGCATTATCCTACACTGAAATACCCAAGTGAAATTGCAGAATACTGAACACTGAGATGCCAGGATCAAATCCGCTGGCTGAAGGAACTCAAAATTATTTTAGAAAGCCAATATATACCTGATTAATTCCACCCTATAATTCTGATACTGTATGCTAAATAGTATAGTATATGAAATTGTGGCATTTGTAGATGGTACATATACAACTGCTTTTTGTGGCAGACACAAAAAAGAACTTCTGCATCCAGGAGCTTGAGTTTATTTTATTACGAAATGCTGGGAATAAGCACAAGATAAAGACTCCACTATCTTAATTGGTTTGTGAGCTAATATTGGCCTTAATTTTCAGTTTGAGGCTTGCTGTGTTGTTCCAGATTGCTGAGAGGGAGCAGTTATGTATTGAACAGTAAACATATCTACCGTAGTTCAATTCACTCGGGATATTCATTGGGGTGAAAAGCAATTTCCCATTTTCTAGGACTTTCTGCTCATGCTTTCATTCCAACACTATTGAATACAGTACAGAACAAGAACATGGATTTGTTTGAGTAGGTTTGTTCTATGTGCTGCAAAGAGTTTGCGGCATTGAAGACTTAATACGTGTTCCAAATGTATTTATGTCTAACCTATTTAGTTTATATTACTATAAAGCTGCATGTCAATTTACCTCAGCTGATTCCCACCCACCCCCTTTCTATTGCTGCTGTATTTGTGTTAGAGCTTCTGCTTTTATTATTTGGCAAACTCTATTCAAGAGTTTGACCCAGTGGTGAAATCTAAAATTTGTTACTACCAGTTCTTGGGCGTGGGTTGGTGGGAGGGGGGGTTAATGTGACTGGGTGGGCATGGCCAATTTTTTTTTAACTTTTAAAAACATTTTTTCTACAACTTCTTCGGCGAAGAGGTTGTAAAAAAATGCTTTCAAAAGGCTCTGACGATCCCAGCTGAGTTGCCTGATCAGCAGACTTTTTTTCTTTTAAATGCCTCTGATGATTAGCCTGGATCGTCAGAGGCATTTAAAAGAAAAAAAGGGGTTTTTTCTTTTAAAAGACTTTGAGGATCCCAGCTGAGCCGCAGGATCATCAGAGGCTTTTTTTTTTACTTTTAAAAGCATTTTTTTGTCCAAAGAGGTTGTAGAAAAAATGCGTTTAAAAGTAAAAAAAAAGCCACTGATGATTGTCCGGCCCAACTGGGTGGGGGGGGGGGGGCACAGGGATTTTTGCTACTGGTTCTCCAAACCACCCGTCTCCAACGCTACCGGATCGGGTGATCCGGTCCGAACTGGGAGCATTTCACCCCTGGTTTGACCCGAGCCCCCTTGAAAAGGGGAAACCTGAAAAAGGGGCCGATCAATAGTGGAATGAAATAGATAAAGAAAATAAGCAGAGAAGTACATAACCTGAATGACCATCCTTTAAAATCAAGAGATATCCTTGGGAGCCATACCCATCTGGTGAACCCAGCTTTTATCCATAACTATTTCCTAACCTTTACTTTTTTTAAAAAAAAATCATCATGTTATCTTTTCCCTTTATCTAAAAGTCTTTTTGATATTGGAAAAATACACAATGTCTGACAGCTGGATGGGGGAAAAAATGAAATCTGAAAAATATCCTTGTTCAAATGCTGGCTGTTTCTCTCGGGACAGGGAATGGATGCAGGGCTATAAAAATGGCAACCATTCAGAAAGAGCAAACACAAGGAGCCGCATCACCTGATGGTTAAGTGACCCATTAAAAGACCCCCCCCATGAGCCCCCAGTTGCCTGTTTCAGTTAAAAAGGCATCCAGGGCAGCGGAACCTGCATGGTGGACCTTAGAGTTACTTAATTGTGTGGAAGGGCAAGAAGCTTGTATTGCAGTCAAAGGTAAACTGCAGGTCAGTGGCTCTTCAAGCATGAAACAGCCTACAAACGCATTTTACCCAGAAAGATGTCGAAATACAGCAGGGCGACTATATTTTAGAAAAATGGTATGGCTCTTGGGATGAAACCTGAAAAGGCCTCTTTTATCACCTTTACACTGAAGGAGTGAATTTATGGCTTTCCGCCTCTGCCCTCTTGCCTCAAACGGAGTTTGTGAAAAAGTACGCAA
The DNA here is from genome assembly GCA_012654045.1 of Ptyas mucosa. Lineage (NCBI taxonomy): Eukaryota > Metazoa > Chordata > Lepidosauria > Squamata > Colubridae > Ptyas > Ptyas mucosa. Next base: position 10,246,390 of record WNWU01000020.1, read on the forward strand.
ATGAGACGGGAGAAAAGAGTTTCAGAGACAATGGGGCGTAGCTCCCCTCCCCCCAAAAAAGACTGATTTAATTTACAATTTTTCTATTAGCTTCTCCTGGTACAAAAGGCTTTAAAGACCTCTCTTATACAACAACAACAGGAAAACCTTTTTTTAAAAAAAAAAAGATATACAATTTGCTTATATATGAGTTTTTAAAACAATATGTAGCCACAAATTATTTTCAGAAAGATCCATGCAGATCAGTGGTGGAATTAATTTTTTTTTTTAACTACTGGTTCTGTGGGCATGGCTTGGTGGGCATGGCTTGGTAGGCATGGCAGGGGAAGGATATTGCAAAATCTCCATTCCCACCCCACTCTGCGGCCAGCCAGAGATGTTATTTGCCGGTTCTCTGAACTACTCAAAATTTCCGCTATCGGTTCTCCAGAATCTGTCAAAACCTGCTGAATTGCACCCCTGATGCAGATCCCATGAAAGATCTCTTCCTCCAAGTTGTAATGGATTCTAGTTTGGTGGAGGATGCTAAGTTGTTAGAAAACAAATTTGCAGAGCCCTACCCACTGTTCTTTATACCTGACTGGCTGCCAATTGTTCAGTTTCATTTCTCTTCTGGTTTTGAAGGTATTTCGCTGAAATGGCTGTTTCAGGGAGTTCTTGGAGCCTTCTTGACAAGACTAGGCCTTTATTTTTACAGTACTGTTGAGTTTCTACACTGTTTCTCACTCCTTGCCCTGTATCCCCCACGTATCTTTTTAGAAGCTGCCATATCAGATGGCAGAATTCCCTCTAGTGCAATTATGCCCTGGCTTTTAATGCAGGCCTATAATTTAAACTTGAACTCCATTAAATAATAAAAAAATGAAGGGTGTCGAGTTAAACCTCACAAGTCTTAGTCCCCCTTTTTTTCTGAAACACTCAACTCTGGGCTTCATCCTTATCCAAATTGTCAAATAAAAAAGGGCAGGGGCCAAAGTTCAAAAATAACCAGTTCCACAAAGAATTATTGACAAGGCCATCAGAAGTAATTTGAGTAAGCTCCTGTACAAACACACACACACTTCTTTTGAATGAATACCATTACAGGCCTGCTCCATAAAAATTGCATTTGAGTTCATGCTGAAGCATAGGTTACATGTACATGTACCCATGTAAAAAACACATATTTCTGATTTATTAATATATGTTTAAGGCTAAAGCTCCCTGAAGCCATGAATCTGGAAGCCAAGTCTAATGCCTTAATACATAAGCCTTGTCTATTATACATTGTCACAAAATATGCTTCCTTACAATCAACACTCTTGTGCAGTCACTCCTTTTCTCTGAAGCTGAAACTCAGACCAGAGACTCAAATGCTGGAGATTAGCTTCAGATTGTGGCCTGGTGCTTTACTTTCTGACAAAGCATCTGATCCTAGTTCACTTCACTAGGTGAAAGCTGGCCCATACCCACCTGTGATGTTAAAAGTCTGAATTTCCCCTTGATGAAATACATTACGAAATACTGACAGAATATTGACAGAATAACGGAGTTGGAAGGGACCTTGTAGGTCATCTGCCTACATCATGCCCAAACATATATATTGCCATCCAGTGAAAAAAGAAGCATAGCTTGACATGAGGAAAAGGTACGCCATCCAGATCCAGAGTGATGCACGGCTTAGTAAAATGCTTTGGAATAGGTAAGTTGTGGTGATGATGATAATAAATGTGAGAGGGATTCAACAAAAAGGTTATAGTAAGTGGACTCATTAATTGAACCTCACATTGTAAGACTCCTGTTGACTTTCAGAGCTGAATCTATTGAAGAGCCTCAGATTTTAATCGCATTAAGACTCGTGATGAATAAGAGGACAAACCAGTAGATTTAGCTTAGCCATTTGCACAACCACTACTTTCAGAGACATCCATTTTGGGCATCTGTATATACCAAAGAGATCCACAAACTGCTGTATTTCTGACATTGCTGAAGTACTTTTTCTGGTGCCTGTGCCTGGCATGGCTTCCAAATTACTGGTAGTCCTTGACTTACAACCATTCATTTAGCAACCCTTCAAAGTTTCAGTGGCAGTGAAAAAAGTGACTTACATCTGATTCTTATGACTACTGCGGCATTCCCACAGTCACGTGATGAAAATCCAGATGCTTGGCAATCAGTATGTGTTTATGATGATGTCAGCATCCTGAGATCAGGGGAGAGTCATTTGTGACCTTCCCAACTGGCTTCCAACATGCAAAGTCAATGGAAGAAGACAGTTTTGCTTAACAATCATGTGATTCACTAACACTTGCAGTGATTAGTGCTTAACGGCCATGGCAAAAAAAGGTCATAAAATCAAACACAACTCACTTAACAACCCTCTTGATCAGCAATGGAAATTCTGATCCCAATGGTGGTTGTAAGATGAGGACTGCCTGTACAACAACCATGGAAAGCTACGGCGGATCAGAAGAATCAAGATGTGTGCAAAATCTCTTCAGTTTCTGCCCTGGATATCTGTGTTTGCTGGGTACCTTTTCCTGTCTGCAGAGAGTTGGTTGGTTGCAGCTTTGCGCTTATCTGCCTGCTGTTGCTGCTGCTGTTGCTGCTGCACAGTGTTGGGGAAAGGAGAATTGTGCAATATTCATCTTCCCATGAGGCTTGGACAAGATCAGAAAAGGAAAGCTTTTAGCTGGCTTTTGATTTCCCTTCCTTGAGGCTGGTGATAAAGATTGGCTGCACGGCACAAACTGCACTTGAAAGGGGCAATTCATGCAGTCCGTTTTATCAGCCGCCTGAATGGTGAATCAGCACTCACCCCGCGTGCTGTAGGGTGATAGCGGTGATCCCACATGAGGAGGTGGCGGGTGTGTGGAGATAAGACAAGCTTGAAGTTGGATTCTTTTCCAGACAAACTTGACTTTTCCTTTGTTTCTGGTCAGGAGGGAGGATGTGTGGGCACTTAAGAAGCCTCCCTGGTGATGATCTCAGTGGATTCTGCTTTAGGCAGAGAGAATAGCCAGAAGTGCAAAGAGGAGACGGCGAATGAGGTGAAGGTGATAGCTTGAATGTGCTGAAGTACCTATGAGAGCATGAGCTAAGAACAACTGGGCACATCTTCTTTTGGAAACAGGCATGCTTGTCATACGTGGCCTCCCTTCCACAAGAGCAGGGTTGTGCCCATCTCAGTTTTGCATGAGCAAACTTTATCTGATTTCCATGGCAGGAAAATATCTGCCAGAGCTTGAGCTAGTCCTTCTTGTCTCTCTGACATCAACTGAATAATGCAATAGGGTACAGTTCCATTACCCCAACAAGGAACACTAAACTAAGAAAGTATGGCCCAATAGATCAGGATTACTTTTATTAGAATGGTTACAATAACAGAATCTTGCAATTCTGAAAGTGTTTCTCCCTCTATCGCTTTATCTGTGTGTGAATTAGAGAAGGACTAGACTGAGATGTTTATTCAAACTAATTTCAGTCCCCACTTAGCTGACTATTGCCTTGGTTGTGATTCTTCCTCCTGTAATTCTCTCCTCTTTCTGCATTCACTTGGTACAGGGATAGGCTGTAGACCCAAGTTGAAAGATCTCAGTTGGTCTCCAGGATGCTTGAAAGACTATGTCATGGCTTCTCTTATTCTCCTCTCCCAACAAAGCTGAAATTTGAATGCAGTCATTATAAGATGTCAAGGACTGATGCTTTCCAAAAGGTGTCCATGAAAATGAGGGCTTCGCTCACCCTGCTGTTTTTAGAGGACGGGATCTGCTATCATTGCACTTTTTTTACAGCCAAAAGCACATGTAGCATGAATAGCTACAGATACTCAATTACCACTGAGGTTTTTAGAACAATGACATATTAAAAGGCCCATTTTCTTCCTATTACCAGGTATAACTAGTTTGAGCCCATACAGAATATCTATCAGAAGGGTTCGTGCCAAATTGACTTCTGCTGCTGCTGCTTCTGTCTTTCCCCTTCTCTCTCATTGACCCTTTCTGTCCTGAAACATTTCATTTCCCGTCTGTAGGTCAATAGGTCAAGGTTCGCATTGTCTGCTAAGAGCAGCACACTGCCTTAGCTCATGCTCTGTGAATTTTGGCTGCTTACCTCATTTTGACTCGGATATGGATTATCTCATTTTACCTTCAGAGGATGGCATCTTGAGAGGGGGGGTGAATAGTTTATCCAATTAAAACACTGTTGCTTGCCTTCCTTTTATCTGCCTGTGAAAAACTCTATAAAAATAAAGCTCTCTGCAAAAGCAGGAGAGACATTTTGAGAGACATCTTGGAACAGAGCAAAAGCCTGTACCTCTGATTTAAACATCCGTCCACATTGTAAAGATGGATAAAGTACAGGTAGTCCTCAGCTTAGACCACAATTGAGCCCAATTTTTTGTTGCTAAGTGACATGGTTTTTAAGCAAATTTTTCCCCATTTTATGACCTTTCTTACCACAGTCGTTAAGTGAATCGCTGCGGTTGTGAACTTAGCAACAAAACTGTAAAAGGAGTCTGATTTCCCCATTGATTTTGCTTGACAGAGGGTTGCAAAAGGTGGTCACGTGACTCAGGGACACTGCAATTTTCATAAATATAAACCGGTTGTCAAATGTCCAAATTTTAATCACCTGACCATTTGGGAGGCTGCAATGGTCATAAGTGTGAAAAACAGTCATAGATCCTTTTTTTTCCATTGCCGTTGTAACTTCGGTCACTGAACGAATGGTTGTAAATTGAGGATTACCTGTACCCTAAAATAATCAGCAATATTTGGAAAAGAGGTGGGCTTCCATCGGGGGTGAAATCCAGCAGGTTCTGGAGAACTGGTAGCGGAAATTTTGAGCAATTTGGAGAACCAGTAGTGGAAATTTTGAGTAGTTTGGAGAACTGGCAAATACCACCTCTGGCTGGCCCCAGAGTGGGGTGGGAATAGAGATTTTGCAGTATCCTTCCCCCAGGAGTGGGGAGGGAATGGGGATTTTGCAGTATCCTTCCCCCAGGAGTGGGGACGGAATGGGGATTTTGCAGTATCCTTCCCTTGGAGTGGGGTGGGAATGGAGATTTTGCAGTATCCTTCCCCTGGAGTGGGGTGGGAATGGAGATTTTGCAGAATCCTTCCCCTGCTACACCCACCAGGCCATACCACGCTCACCAAGCCACTCCCACAGAACCGGTAGTAAAAAAAAATTGGATTTCACCACTGGCTTCCATATACTAGATGCAAAGCCAAAAGCCAGTAGACGCCTCTCACCACCAAAAGGATGAAAAAAAAGAAGAAGAAGAAGAAGAAGAAATATTGAGTCCTGCACCTACCATACAAAAGTGCATTATAGCAAAGCATGTACTGGCACCACCTACTTAACATGTGGTGGATGGGCCATCCCCTCTCCCCATTAGTGAACCTGGCAGTGAGGAAAATGTTTATATTGAAATAATATCAACGATGCCAGACAGAGGGTACCTGTGAGTGATTTGCTGCAGGCTGTTCTCAGGAGCGGGCGAGACTGAAAGGGGAGCTCTCCATTAACATCTAAATATGGTATACCCCCCCCCTCAAAAAAAGTGTACTTTTATGCCTAAAACCGGTGCCAAGTCACCATATTAATAACTTACATCTAAACTCCATTTAATACTAAAAACAAGTTTTGAAAGTACTTTCCAAAAGCTTTATGATGAACAGAAATGATGTTTTGACAAATTTGTGAGCCATTTTTTTTGAATACGTGTTCTTTGTTTCTGTTTTGGCTGTCATCTCATCTCTAACCAATATTGCTGGGAGTATGTAATGAGAGGTGAGCTTTCATAGGGTTTGTAATTTCTCTTAATACGGGGTCTTGAAAGCTAATCAGAGTTGGATTGGGGGTACGTTTGGATGAAAGGCTACTAAGGTACTAATACCTTGGAATGGTAATTTGGGAAGGAAAAAAAAGCCACAAAAGACAATGAGAAAATCTTTCTGTGATTACAGGAGAAAAATTAATAAAATGTTGAACTATATTGAACAAAAGCATTCAGTACACTTTGAAATAATCTTATTTTTAGCTTTCAGTCTTATTCATCTAAGATACTAAAACTCAGTTTATGCCAAAGACATATAATGCCAAAGACAGTTTATTATAAGACATATTGATGCAATCAATATCCCCCCCCCCACACACACACACACAGGGAGGAAGGGAGGGAGGGAGGAAGGGAGAGGGAGGTACAAAAACACATATACATGCATTGTTTTGTTCTGAAATAATTATACCCAGCTTTATATGTAGCTACATTGATCGTACATCCTTTATGTACAAGGCAGCCCTTTATTTCAGAAAGCTGTCCTTTAGATTTATTCATTTTTCAAAAACTCGCTTTTGTCCTTAATTTAGATCACTTAACTTTTACCATACAATTTTTTTTTTAAATTTGATTTATATGCCGCCCTTCTCCGGAGACTCAGGGCGGCTTACAGTGCACTAAGCAATAGCCTTCATACTTTTTGTATATTTATACAAAGTCAGCTTATTGCCCCCACAAACTGGGTCCTCAATTTACCTACCTTAGAAAGGATGGAAGGCTGAGTCAACCTTGAGCCTGGTGAGATTCGAACCTGCAATAATTGCAGGCAGCTGGTGTTAATAACAGGGTGCTTTAGACCACTGTGCTACCACAAATGGTATCGCTTAATGCACAATCTTTCATATTCATGTGAAACATATGGAAATTGAATTGGTTTTTTACAATAAATTTAAACATATAATGTTTGCTTTTAGATTTGTATTAGAACATGCATTTTTGTAGTTTTTCTTGGTTTTGTTCTTGACTTTTCCTTTGTAAACAGAGTTATAAAACATACATTAATTCCTTAGGAATCTTTTCCAGATTTTTTTCAGGTTTGTCCTTTGTTTTTTTCCTGAGGTGACTGAGAATTGTTACTTCTGCAATAAGAGGTGATTGGGTTAGTTTTTCCTCAGTGTGATGGGTTGTAATTTATATTTTTTGCTTCTCGTCATTTTGATTTTTTTTCTTTTGTATTTGATGATGTCCTATTTTAATTATTATTGGATTGGTATATATGCCACTCACAGAAAGTATTTATTATTCAATCAATATATATGTCCAGGAAAAAAGAAATAAATTCTCCCCTTGCAGCCCTTAAGTATTGTGTACAATTCAGAATAGATATTAGGATAACAAAATATCCTAATATTGTTATAAGGTGCGCAGAATTGCCTCATAGAAGATGGGCGGCAACAAACAAACAAACAACAAACAACAAAAGTAACCCAGAAACCAGTTCTATAAAGGGTCAAACTGCTCCAAAATTCATTCATTCATTCATTCATTTCTTTTAGAAAATTTATATTGCCGCCTATTCGCACATGGTGACTCAAGGCGGCTTGGACCACTGCCACATAATACAAGTAGTCTTCATTCAAAGACTGCCTCCTTTAGCAACTGTTTGCAGTTGCAATTGTGATGAAGTACCTTTACAACCGTTGTTCACATTTATATCCTTTGTTGTTGTATAATAGCAATAGCAATAGACTTAGATTTATATACCGCTTCATAGTTCTTTACAGTCCTCTCTAAGCAGTTTACAGAGTCAGCATATTGCCCCCAACAATCTGGGTCCTCATTTTACCCACATTGGAACGATGGAAGGCTGAGTCAACCTTGAGCCTGGTGAGATTCGATCTGCTGAACTACAGCTAGCAGTCAGCTGAAGTACTGCACTCTAACCACTGCGCCACCTCGGCTCTTGCCAAGTAAAGCCAAGGAAAGCTGAAGCAAGTTCATAAGCACAGTAGCGGTTTCACTTAGTGACCATTTCACTTAACAACCGGATTGCCAGTCTCAATTACAGTCACCACAAGGACTATCTGTAGACTTTCTTAGGACAGTGCACAACTGCTTGGATTTGCCTTTACAGAAAGCTCTGCGTTTAGCTCTGTTTGATATGACAGGCGGCAGTATGATATTGTCATACAGCAATAAAGCAGCTTTCTTAAAATACTTCTGGAGTCTGTTTCCTGACCTAGTCTACCTCGAATGGCTGATGCTCTCTTGATGATGGTTTGAAACTCTAGAGAAGGAGTCAATTTGAAACTTCTCTGCCACAGTGCCTGGCTTTTGTAACATCCTATCCTCTAGGGAAGATCTTTCCACACCTTCCTAAACTTCTGCAAGAACCTGAAGACCTGACTCTACCAGTTGGCCTGGGGACCAAATTTGGGACTATCAATCTGGCTGCTGGACTGATGGCAGACTCCAACTCACCCCCTTCCTCTCTAGTCTCCACCCGTCCATCTATTTTGGTTATCATATTGATGTATTCTGATTGTATTCTTTTTATTGTTTATTTTATGGGTTCTATTATTTTATCCCAGAGGTGCTTTTTCAGGAGGCAACTGGACTTTCTTTTTTTTTTCCTTTGAAGACATTTGCAGATTTTGCAATATCCTTCCCCCAGGAGTAGGGAGGGAATGGGGATTTTGCAGTATCCTTCCCCTGGAGTGGGCTGGGAATGGAGATTTTGCAGTATCCTTCTCCTGCCACACCCACCAAGCCACGCCCAGAGAACTGGTAGTAAAAAAAACTGAATTTCACCACTGGTAGAAACTATGCAGCCTTCTCAAACAAAATTAAACAACAGAAACAGAAAGCACTGATTGCAACTAAAATTCTGCAGTAGTTTCTAGGAAAACAGCAACAGAACAATAGAGTTGGAAGGGACCTGGAAGGTGTTTTAAGTCTAACCTCTTGCTCAAGTTGGAAACCTTATACCATTTCAAACAAATGACTTCCAATCTCTTCTTTAAAGCGATGGAGCACCCACAACTTCTGATGGGAAATCCTTCTTTTGCAATCCTCCTTTCTCACCACTGGCTTATAAAATGTAATCAAAATATTATTAAGAAAACAAATGCTCTGTTTTGCTTCTACCCATTACTCAAGAAATTTATAGCTCCTGAAATTGTGGAAGGAAAAAAGAATAGCCAGCCTTGCAGATAATGCCATACAGAATTTTCTAGAGGCATCCAGCCATCACCAAGCTTGTCCTCAGTTTGTTATATTGGCACAACAAACGATAAATGATTCTGAAAATAATCCAGGATTACCAGATCTATACCAGATCTTTAAAAACCCAGGTAACCTACTGCACAGAAATAATAATAATAATAATAAATCAAATTTCTGCCATTTGGTAGTCATCTGGGTTTCTGCAACTCAGATATGGAGAAAGCTATTCTCCAAAGCACCTGAAGGCAATGGGTGGAAACTAACCAAGGAGAGAAGCAACCTAGAACTAAGGACAGATTTCCTGAGTTACAACATTTAATCAGTGAAACGATTTGCCTCTAGAAGTTGTGAATGCTCCAACACTGGAAGTTTTTAAGAAGAGTCCCAAAGGTGCTTTTTCAAGAGACTTTCTGGTTTTTTTTCTGAAGATGTTTTGCTTCTCACCCAAGAAGCTTCTTCAGCTGGAGCTGAAAGAAAAAAACAGAACGTCCAGTTGCCTCTTGAAAAAGCACTTTTGGGACAACATGACTTGGATAACTGAGAATCTCCATAGACATTTTTAAGAAGAGATTGGACAATCATTTGTCTGAAATGGTATAGGATTTCCTGCCTGAGTAGGGGGTTGGACTAGAAGACCTCCAAGGTCCCTTCCAACTCTGCTATTCTATTCTATTCTATTCTATTCTATTCTATTCTATTCTATTCTATTCTATTCTATTCTATTCTATTC
>WNWU01000020.1:10256121-10270527 GCA_012654045.1 Ptyas mucosa
TCTATTCTATTCTATTCTATTCTATTCTATTCTATTCTATTCTATTCCTTATTTCTAGGCTATATTAGATTTTATCAGCTGTGGAGAGAATTACAACCTATCTGCTAGAGTCAGCTAGCCTGCCAATACATTCCTTCTTATTATTTGGGACATAATAAGATACATAGGTAACCATTATATTGTTATTTTTAATTTAGCTCATACTGAGTCCATTAGACCCCGTTAAACAAAAGGAAGAGGATGCTTGATTGTTTTCTTTTCTGTTGTTGCCTTAAGCTATGAAATGACTCAAAATCTTTACAGTTCAGCCCCCAGCAAAATAGAACTTCTGAAGCTCTAAACAGCCCATCTGTTAGTGATATGGTTAAGCTATGTATTCTCTACATACATATATACATTTCCTGCATTGCATATTATTTCAAATATTTGCTCTTAGAACTGCAAGGTGTCCTACTGTCATAACAGTGAAGTTATTCATTAAGCTGTCAGCACCTTTGCGTATTTTTCCCCACATGGAGTCCATTTCTGATTTTCCATTCCCCCTTAGAGGACCTACTCACTCATCACCACGAGCGGTTGCTCTCATAACTGGTGCAATTGAGATTTTCATGTCAACATATGTAAACCAAAATCTCAGCCTCCTTATTGCCGGTATTCCAAATCCTGAATTTTCTAGGGCACTAATGGATTTTAAGGGCCAGCTTGCAATTGCTAAGAGTTTTATTCCTATCAACATGATGCAGTTTTTGGCATTAACTTCTGAGCTGGGTTTGTAAAACAGTATTCGAAGAAAAGATGTCCACAAACAAGCATTGACCAGGAGGGAGGAAAAAAAGAGCCATGATTGATTGCAAGCCTCTGTGTTTTGAAATGATGCAGGGTACACAAAGCATAATAGAAAATAGAGGCGCCATCATTATTTGGACATAGAATGGTGTTGTTGAATTACATATGAATCTACCTCAGTTTTAGGTAGGACTGAGGGCTGCAGACGTCCAAAATCAATGCTAGTCCAATTAAGCCAAGGAGCACGCTTGGCAACGGAGGAATCCATCTATTTCCAGTTCATGTCACTTTCAAAAATGTTTATTTATAATCCTTCTTGGTCCCCTTTCTGCAATGATATAATTTTTTCTGTCTTTAAAACGTCTTGAAATAAGTAATTAAGCTACATGGGTCTAAAATAACTTCAGCATATCTGAAGAGTGCAAAGCAAGGTAAGTTTATACTTAAAGTGTAGTTATGTCCAAAGAAGGCTACTGGACAGAGAAATAGTACTTCTGATCTTTTATACAAGCAAACATCTACCTTCAAAGATATTCACATGTTCAGGCTGTGTACTATAAAGCTCTTTATCTTTTCCTTATTGTAAATGTATTCAAACATGAAAATAGGACTCCTCCCAAAAGCAATTCATTTCTCAGGATTAATAAAGTGTGTGTGTGGGGTCTGTGTGTGTGGAGGATGAAAAGCATCAAGATTGGAGCCATAACCAATGATCAAATGATGATGATCAAATGACCAAGCCTTGGGCCTTTTTTAGTGTGCGATGCATGGTTGGGATCCCCTTTGTGACCATTTTGCCCCTTCTCTCCCTGGCTATCTTCAAACCATCAGTCATCATTCTCTTTTGTCTGATATCTTTAGCTGGTCTCCTTATAAGGACAAAACCTCCAACTCAAACTGAATTAAGCTTTCTTCCATCTTCCTAGCATCCCTTTAAGACTCTCTATTTATTCTTCTTCCTGATTTGGATAAGTGTAGCCCACTTCCACTCTGTTTTTCTCTACTCTTTGCAACTTGAATAGCAGTCACCAACAGATTGCGATGACATGGACAAAACAGCTTGTGGTGGTAAAGTGTAAAATAAGCCCCATTTGTCTCTGCCCCAAGACAATTTTGCCATATGACACCTTCTCACAAACCTACTTATCTGTAAGACTCGGGAGATTTTGAAACTCCTGGGCCTTACCGTGAAGCCTCCAACCAGCCATATTTAGTCTTCCATTTGCAAAGCCTGACCTGCTCTCATTTTCTTGGGGTTCAGGTGAATGACAAGCTGATATTATTTAATCAGTAAACAGATTAATCAGTAAACAGATTAACAGAGTTGGAAGGGACCTTGCAGGTCATCTAGTCCAACCCCCCTGCCCAAGCAGAAGATCTTACATCTGCCTCTACTTAGGATTGAACTCACAACCTCCTGATTGTGAGGCAAGAGCTCCACCTCTAGGCCACCAGATTTATCCACTTAGTGAAGCTTGGTCACTGATTTCTGGTGGTTTATGTTTAGTTTAGGGAGAAATTAATTGAGTTGTGATACTTTATCATGTAAAACTTTCATAAGATTTCAGAAGAAAAGCAGTTGCAAAAATATCGAAAGAGGATGAGAAGGAAAAGATAGTCATTGGCAATCAATGTACTGAAGCCTAAAAATAAAAAAAATAAGAAAACTATTGGCTATTTTATTTCTCTCTTCCTCCAGGTGTCGGAAGAAGGCTATTCTAGGGATAAGCAGAGTATTTTTATTGTTATTGTTGTTAGAAAAATCAGTATATTATTTCTTAAGATTTGCTTTGTCATTATTTAAAATCTTAACTCAAGCTGATATTGATTAGATTTTAGCCAATTACCTACCAAGTTGCATAATTTCTTTTGAAAAGTTACAGAATAGTAAAAAAGCATCAGTTTAAAGGATGTTCCTTCTATCATATAGAATGCCATGCATACTATTTGCTATACTTCTGCTCCTTAACTTACTCAGTTATTTCTGCAACTTACTGCAATTCTTGAATTTCCACAACTTTCACCACCATCCTAGACATGTTCATCAGAGTTTATTCCCAAGAAATTGAATAGGCCTGAGGAACCCCATGACCATGTCCAGAAGTAACGGAAACAGTCCTCTTCTCTCTGAATCATTAAAACACAGTTGAATAGAGGTGAAAGTGGAGATCTGGAATTTCTTCTACCCGGTTATTGAGTTATTTCCAGTTGTATAGGGTTGAGGGAGAGAACATCCCATCTTCTCTATAATCTTATTTGTTTGAAGACTGGAGAAGACTTCAAGGGTGCTGCTAGAGGGAAAATTAAAAGAAAAGTAAGGTTTAAATGAATTCTCTTTTTCTGCACTTCTTTTCAACTCTTTTCTTTCCATTTGAAGCAAAAAATATTGGCTCCCAACTGGCATCAGAAAAGGAGGGGAAATTATAAAATTATCTAGGGTGAAATATGGAGTTCTACTTACTTTATTTAGAAAATGAAGGATAGGGTATGAGCACTTCTTGTCCATCAAGTAGCATCTCCTGCTTAAGCAGAGAATTCAACAAGAAGATCTCCAAGTCCCTTCCAACACTGTTATTCTGTAAATCTTTAAATGTGCAACCCTATGCAGTTCCAGCAAGGATTCCAAGTCTCCATGGCTCCCTGAATCTCAATTAAATTCTCAGGGCAAACAATATTTGAGGATGTCACCCATAAGACTTTTCCAAGTTAGAAAGTGGAAAGCAATTGTCAGATCTACCAGCTTTGGTTTGTCTCCTTTTCTCCAGGTTTTGGAGAAAAACAGGTGTGACTTTCAGGCTCAAAAAGGCTTCCCACCCCTGATATACCAGAACACAGCTTTAATCACTTCCAAATGCACTAACAGTCCTCTCAAACCTCTTCAGGGAAAGAATCTCCTTAGGTTTCCTAGCTAATATATTTAATTACTCCTACATTATAATTACAGCAGAGGAATTGATATTGAGGGGATATTTGAATCCTCACGGCAGGCATAGTGTTCTCATAGTGTCCTTCTGTTTTCATGTGGTGCATTCAGGAGAGCAGAAAACAAAGGAGCCGTGTGTTGGAGGCCATCCAGATAGTGAATAATGAAAAAAATCAAAAGGATTGCTGCAGATTCATCTAGAAGTTCTGCATGGCATCTTTCTTAAAAGATCCCCAAGGGTGAGCAACCTATTCACAGCACATTTTGCTTCATGCTTTAGGCAACAGAAAAGTAGAAATCCTCCAGAGAGATTGATCTGTGAAGCAGAAAAATCCCCGTTTGAAACCTAGCTTCAGCCATGCTCAGACATGGCTTTGCAGAATCTTTGTAGCTCCTTCTATGTGTGTAACATGGGTTTAACAATGCACCCTATTCTTCAGCACAATCACAAAACTGAGCTCTTGTGGGTCCAGTGTTTTACAGAGCTTTTATAAACAATAATGATTATTACACTCATTATCCCCCAACTATGTCAAAACAGTAGCTTAACACTACAATTCTATACTCTATGCCAAGTAGAAGAGGATTAAGTCTGACTGCCAAATCATCTTGCCACTCAGCTTGAGACCACTGGATGACATCAATGGAGGTTAGAGAAAAATCTCACTTCAGTGGCACCATCTGAGCTGCTTCAAAGCAAAGGGAGAACTTCAAAGTGATCTTTCCCAGTAGAACTGAGATTTCAACACAGCAACCAAGATACTTGCAATCCTCTTCTGCTCAGGTTGGCTGCCCTGCTTCTTCCCCCTTCAGAAAAGGACTAAAAAACCAAGATGGAACTGCATTTGCTGGAACTCCAGGCTGGGTGTTTTTGTTCTTGTCATGGGATGCAGTTTTGGAACAATTTCCATAATTCCACAATTTTGGAATACTATTCTCACAAGCATGATCAGTAGAAAAAGGAGAAAGGGTGAATCTAGTATTGCTGTTTGGACACTATAAAGGATGACACTGGGATGACCATGGCAGATCTGAAAGAGGTGGTACAAGACAGAGGGGCATGGAATGTACTGGTTCATGGAGTGGCTGAGGGTCGGACATAAGTGAATGGCTGATGACGATAACAAGTTTCCATAAGCTTGGACCAGTAGGGTTCGTCAGTGCAGGCTGAAGATGCTAAGAGCTGTAGGCCAACACATCTGAAGAGTAATTCAACAGGTGGGAACCCATCCAAATAAATGTGGATGTTATTATTTCTGACCTAATTTTCTCATGTGCAACCTTCCAAGTGTATTTAATAAAGGCAAGCAATGTTTCCAAGGAGCTGTCTCTTCTGGAGCGGCTTGATAAGAACAATGTCATATTAAACATTCCACAGGACTCCACCAAATGACATTGGGTGAAACCAAATCTCAGTAAAATACCTGCTTTTATTAAAGTTGGCCAAGTTTCGTCACAACACATTTTTGAACAGAGACAGATTTTAAGAACTGGAACAGGCACAAATTCCAAACGCTCATTTTCTAATTTTGAGGTAATTAAGTCAATAAGATTTTCTCTGACTGCATGTAAAGTAAGTCTTTTAGAAAAAAAAAAATTAGTTACAACCCAGAGCTTCATTTGTGCTGGGATATTCTATTATCTTCCATGAAGTTTTGACTAGAAGGTAGGGGAAACATTCATGAATATATGAAAGATACATCAATGCTTTCAAGCCTGGGATATGATTAATATTCTATAGGTATTTTTTGACAAGTATGCATGTTTGTGTGTGTTTATGTCTGAATCTATGAATGCTCTTCTGAAGTTTGAAGGGATATATTTCAGACTCCAGAAAACTCATTATGGATGAAAGAATTCTGAAATTTCAATTTCATTCCATTTCTCATTTTTCCTAGCCACAAATCCAGTACAATCCTATTTCTGTATGTGTGTGTGTGTGTGTGTGTGTGTGTGTGTGTGTGTGTGTGTGTATATATATATATATATATATATATATATATATATATATATATATATATGCAAGTTTTGGTGTATTCGGGTCTTTCCCCGTGTAAGATTGAGAGTATCTTGGCAACATCTTGACGAGGTCTCACTCGCCTTCTTCAGGCTGGTGTCATGCTTGTGCGAGAAAAGCGTGATCGGAGCTGCTGTCTCTCTATAAATACTGGTGGGGAGGTGTGGTGTGCTGGCTTTGTTGCTGTGAGCGGGTTGGTTGCCTGTGTTGTTACATCTTGATTGGTTGTTGGAGTTAATGTTTGCAGATTAGTCAGCTGTTTTGAACATCCTGCGTGGGTGAGGTCCTTGATGTGTGCCCATTAGTCTTTTGTGTTTTAACAACCTGGGTAATGGGCTGTGTGTTAACATCCTGAGTTCTAGTATTGTGATATCCTGAGTTTTTTGATGTAATGTCCTGAGCAGATGGCTGTGATGCCACATCCTGGGCTTTGGTTTGGCTCTGAGTTTGAGGTCTTGCCATGTGTTCATGGCGTGTGTCAGTTTGCTTTGTGTGGGGATCAGAGGGGGGTGCAGCAGCTGGTGATGCCACCATGGTCTGGCTTCTGGATGGTGGTTGTATTTCGTCTATAGGATGGGTTTGGGTTTGAATCTGGTGAGGATGATTGGTGGTGGTGTCATGTGTTATCTTGGGTCCGGTGTGAATCTTTGTGGCTGGGGCTCTTCTGTTGACTGGGGCTAGTTTCCAGATGTCCGGTAGGCGGGAGGTATCATCGCGTTTATTCATGTTATGGGGGTGTTTCTCTATTTCGATGGCTTCCATGATTATTCTCTTGTTGAAGTGTTCAGTTTTGGAGATTAATTTGGTTCCTTCAAAGTCAATTTCATGTCCTGTTGTTTTAAGGTGCTGGAAAAGGGAGGAAGTTTTTTCTTCTTTTCTGATTGCGTTCTTGTGTTCCGCAATTTATTGTGCATTTATTCTCCTATTAGTTTGTCCAATGTATGTGGCTGGGCAGATTTTGCATGATATTTCATAGACTCCTTGGTTTTCTAGTGGATCTTGTCTTTGGGGTTTCTTAAGATGTTGGCTATTTTTTGGTCAGTGCAGAAGGCTGTCTTGATATTGTGTTTGTGGAGAATTTTGCTGATTTTATCTGTGGTGCCTTTGTTGTAAGGGAGGAGGGCGATGCCGTTGTCCTCTTCTGTGTCTCGGTTCTTGGGGGGTGTCTCCCTTTGGATTAGGTTGATAATTGTGTTTATAGAGAGACATCAGCTCCGATCACACTTTCCTCGCACAAGCACGAAGCCAAAGACACCAGCCTGAAGATGACAAGTGAGACCTTGTCGAAACGTCATGAGGATACTCTCAATCTTACACGGGAAAAGACCCGAATACACCAAAACTTGCATACCTCTATCTGTGAAAATCTACGAGAAAACACACACACACACACACATTATTTTATTCTCTTTTCGTAGGTTTTGTGTATTTTTGTTTTCTTCCAGGTTTTTCCTATGTAAATCAAGATCTTTATACAGCCATGGTTCAGTGAAATCTCATTGACTAGATTTTTTGGCTTTATCAGACATCAAGGCAGCATTTTGTTGTCTGTTTTAAGATTTAACTCTGCATATATATATGCACTCTAGAGGGCGGTGCTCATCTCCGTTTCAAAGCCGAAGAGCCAGCGCTGTCTGAAGATGTCTCCATGGTCATGTGGCCAGCATGACTAAATGGCAAAGGCGCATGGAACGCTGTTACCTTCCCACCAAAGGTGGTCCCTATTTTTCTACTTGCATTTTTTACATGCTTTCGAACTGCTAGGTATGATTTTATTGCTTGTTTAGTAACCTATGATTATCACTAAGTGTTGTATCTTATGATTCTTGATGAATGTATTTTTTTCTTTTTATGTACACTGAGAGCATATGCACCAAAGACAAATTCCTTGTGTGTCCAATCACACTTGGCCAATAAGGAAAGAATTCTAGTGGCAAATGGGAAGTTGAATATTTTTCCCATGTGCGGAAGGCAAGCTATGTGGTCCTTCTTTAGAACTTCCCCAAGGCAGAAATACTACATAATGAAGCCAGATGTTTGTGTCATATTTCTGAACTCTTCTCACATTAAACAAGCAAACAAGCAAAACCACATGCCTTACATGTGATAGGACAGATGTTAGAAAATAAAGGATTCATATTGACTTAGAGGTGGTATTTAACATGTAAGAAAACATTCAAAAATATCTGTCTGTCTGTCTATCTATCTATCTATCATCTATCTATCTATCTATCTATCTATCTATCTATCTATCTATCATCTGTCTGTCTATCTATCATCTATCTATCTATCTATCTATCTATCTATCATCTATCTATCTATCTATCTATCTATCTATCTATCTATCATCTATCTACCCATCTTTATCCTGTCATTATTAATATTGAATTTTTATTCTGTTTTTATAGCCCAGCTCCACAGCTCCCACAGAACAAGCGTATTCAGAAGATTTGTGATAGAAAGCAAGCAAGAGGGCAGGACTACTGTGAAATCACTCTGGATGTTTGTCTGGTCAAGTAAAGATTTATTCAATGAAAAGTTTGCATTTTGGAAGGTATTACAGCAGCTTTCTCTGGACAGGATGTGAAAATGTGCAGCTGCTTGTTTCAAACAGGGCAGACACCCAGCTAGTGGCCGCCGCCGCTGCTGTTCCTTAAAATCACATCGTCCAGAAATATTGTGTTAACATCAGACTCAAAGAATAACAAGAAGAATTTTCCAGCGTTTTTCCTAGACTCCTTGCCAGATATGCGTCCTCCTCTTCATTATGTGGTCACATTTTAGGGCAAGAAATAATAAATACACAAATGGTCTGAGACGCTACTCCTATTAGTTAGCAACCAAAGATACAAAGGACAAACAAGGAGGTCCTGAGGCCTACAACAATGTTGCTGTGACTAAAGACAGGCACGGAGAATGTTTTATTCTGGTCCCTGCTGCCAAAAAAAGGGAAAACAAAACCCAAAACAAAAAAAAAAAATCCACTTTGGCCCCAGCTCAGCTAAAGTTAGCAGCAAGTCAAGTCTTACTGCTTTTAACAAAACAGGCAGGGCAAGCTTAAGCCCTTTTTTTATTCAGATAAGAAACCCACAGTGGTTCAGTGGGATTTACTCCCAGTTATAAAGTGCATTTATGATGGAAAACGTATGCAACAAAACGCAAATCCCACTGGGTTTTGGGAAGACATGTACAAGATTGAAACTTCAGTCACAATTATATGAGTCTATTATTAAAAGCTAGTTACCTAAAGAAGTGTGACTGAAGGGTGTCACAAAACTAAGAGTTTATCAAGAGATAGTTTGGTGTAATGGTCAATGCATCGAGGTAGAAACTGGGAGACCTGGAGTCTGCCTTACATCCAAAGCCAGCTAGGTGACTTTGGGCCAGTACTTTCTCACAGCCCTAGGAAGGAGGCAATGAGAAATCACTTTTAAAAAACTTTAGCGAGAAAACCATAGGGACTTATTCAGGCAGCCTTCAAAAACTGGACAGTATTAAATGGAAGGAAAAAAATAAAGATTTATCAGGTCCCAGACATGGGGAGAAAATGGGAAGCATTGGCCCATAATTATCATGTATGCCAGCACAAAGTATTGGGATCTACTATTAAAAACTGGAGACCATATCAGGATTCCATTGAGATCATAGAGCAACAATCTCCTCATCTCTTCTGGCAAATAGATCTCACAAGTAGGTGTTGGGGGATTCCCCCCCCCCCCTCAAGCCATGGTTTTAGGTTAAGAAGTATTGCAAGCTTTCATCTTTGGGTCCCATTTTATTCAATTTCATAAAATCACTGGTAGAAGAAATCATTCATATTTGGGTTGTAGAATCACTCATAAGTGGATTCTAGAAAAATCACCTTTTCTTCCTACCTAATAACCCTTCAGAAGAGACACCTCAATCAGAAACAGCTCTGTTGGGGGAAACAACTGGTGCTGAAATGATGTCGGAGTAAGACATTATAAACAGCTCCAGTTGGTATTACTGAAGGTCTAAGTCTGTAGCTTGTGGTTTCTTCTGACCATGGAGCCATCTGTGGAAGTACCTCTGTTTGAGATGATCTATTTTTTAATCCATTCTGTAATACAACTTAGATCAGTGGTTTCAATACTGTGGGCAGGACCCACAACGTTATTACAAGGGAGTGTGAACATTGACTGGATGAAGTTGGAGGGAGAGAAATAACAGGCTGGCTTATATGAGGCAGAGGGGAAGGACACCAATGATCCTTACACTGTGCCTATCAATCTTGATCTTAAGATGGCTGCCCTCCAGAAACAATGAGGAGTTCACTCATTCACCTCCCTTTCTCTTCCTTCTCTCCCTTTCTCTGCTCTCCACTTCTACTGCATTGAGCTTGGCTCTGTGATTCGATCCCTTGCAGCCAAGTTATCAGGCCCCACAACCTCAGCGTCTACCATTTCCTTTCCTTAATAGAAGGAGCCCTTTAAACCATGGTTGCCCTCTTTAACTTGGATCTGCTAGTTGTTTACTCCCATAGCTATTGGGATCTGGATCTGCCAGAGCTTTCATCCTCCTCTTCCTGAACTGGCCTTGCGAGGAGATTCCCTTCTGAAGGAAGAATCATCATCAGAGTCCCAAAAGTGCTTGTTTAAAAAGCAATGGGTTTTGTTTTTTCCTTGAAGACATTTTGCTTCTCATTCAAGAAACTTCTTCAGCTCAACATCAGAGGAAGGATTTTCCTAAAGGCTAAAATGAGGAAGGAAAAGGTGTGTGCGTTTTTGTGTGTCTGATGTGTTTTTACTGAATACCTAGAATTGCACTGATGATGTTACCTAGTTTGGGTAATGAAAAGTCTACAAGAAAACAACCAATAACAATAGCATTCAGTCTTATACTGTACATCACGCCATAGCGCTTTATAGCACTTCTTAAGTGGTTAGGAAGAATTATTTACATATTTCCCCCAACAAACTGGGTCCTTGTTTTATTGATCTTGGAAGGATGGAAAGCTGAGCTAACCTTGAGGCCGTCAGGATCAAATTACAGGCTGTGGGTAGAGTTTGCCATTTTGCCTGCAATATTGCACATTAACCTCTGTGCCACCAGGGTTCAGAGAGCACCAAGGACTTCATACCTAAAATTGTCTGATAAAGCTATGTACCTTTTGCCAGAACTTATGTAATTGAAATTAGATTTTCAATACTTGTTGCATCGAGATCTAAATAATGGAACTATTTCAATGTAGAATCTGACCTGAATTGAAATGATCATTGCTTTGGCCACATTTCCAATGATTGAAAGATGCAAAAGAACTCCATCTATCTCATGACATGACCAGGGGTGGTTTCTAATCAGCTTTACTACCGGTTCTCTTTGTGCGCACGCTTCGTGTGCGATTGCCTCTTCAGCGATCAGCTCCCTAAGAAAGAGAACCGGTTCAGTGATGTAATAGCGTCACCGCTACCGGCTCGGCTGAGCCGGGCTGAACCGGAGCAACCCACCACTGGACATGACTCCATGTCAGCAAATATACCTTCAGAATATTTTTTGCAAATGCTGTGGTGATTCATACAATATGAATTTATTTAAACATTCCTGAATCGGTGGGAGCTTTTGTGAATATGTTTTAATTGATGCTAAAGCAGTGGTGGGATTCAGCCAGTTCGCACCACTTCGGGAGAACCGGTTGTTAACTTTCTGAGCAGTTTGGCAAACCGGTTGTTGAAAGAAATCATTAGGGCAGAGAACCGGTTGTTAAATTACTTGAATCCCACCACTGTGCTAAAGGTATAGCTACTATCGTGAGGGAGCCTGCAAAAATCTGTGACACTCAAAAGAGGTATTTATACTTAAAAAGTTTGGGAACTACTGGTCTATTTCAGTTGTTAGGAAATTTTACCATAGTTATTTTGACACACATGAGTCACCCCTGTATGCATGTGTTTAAATATAAACAATACACCTCATGATTACTTTCAGCTGTAATATATACAGCAGGCAGAATAGACATAACAGAAAAGAAATTTAGATTCACCTCACTTGAATGTGAGGTGAGTCTAAATGATGATTTATTTATTTTTTTAGTGCTAATGAGCAATGGCTACTCTGACATAAAATATTTTCATTTACTTTTGCCCTGTCTGTCTTGGTATTGCATTCATCAGAGCTATAAAATACATGTGAGAACTTTCAGAGTTTTTAATTGATTTGCTTGGGATCTGGTTTGTATATATGAAATAGTGGTATATTTGCAGAGAACAAGGAGAACAAACTAAAACCATGGGGTTTTTGTAGAAACCAGAGAGATCCTATTATTGTGAAAGATGGAAACAGAATACTATGAAGTTAGTTTCTTTCTCTCTTTTTCCTATGCCCACTCCCACCTCCAAGTTTGATCCTTAATATTATGAACAGGCACTAATAATACCGAGCATGAGGAATGTGAGTTGGTTAGAATCAATCCTAGAATGGCCATTACCCCAAAGTACTTGTGATACCTTATCTTATTTATTAGATTATATTCCACCTTTTATCCAGGCGCTCACGGGAGTTTAGTTAGTGGCCCCGTCTCTCATTTTTTCTCATAGTAATATAATGTAGGCTGGGCTCAGAGGAAAGAAATGATTAAAAGTTGCTCAGAAAACTTCCTAAATAGACTAGAAACACGAGTCTCCCTGCTCCTAATCCAGTACTTTAACTGCTATACTACATCCTCCAGCCACCTTTGAAGCTCGTTCTCGTAAATACTATATCAGATCAATGTGTTGTGGTCTGCTGGCGGCCTGTGGAGCTGGCAGCAGAGTCAGACAGTGAGGAGGTTGGGGAGGAACATGGGCAAGTCCTGGAGTCTGGGGAAGGCTCGGACAAGGGCTTGCATCAGAGGCAGAGAAAGGGCCATCTGGGAGGTATGTGCTGCCTCTGGAGCCTCCAGAGTCAGACCTCAGCAAGGCAGAGGAACAGTTAAAATAAAAGGGATGACTCAAGAGTAAGGCCTGGAGGTGATTGCCCCCTCCCATAAGACTTAAAAGAGGAGCAAAGGCACATGGGCCTTTGCAGGAAGCAACATTGTTAATTCTGTTCAGTTTAAAGTCTGAAGCTCTGTTTGATTCTGGACTCCATGTGGCTTTGCCAATTAGGTCTTTCGCAGCATGTCAAGGGAGAGAAAGGTGGGTGATTATCACCCCTATCCCAACGGACTCTTTACAACTATTTGGGACTCATCTGTGAATGAACAGAATTCACAGCTGTTGCAATAAAAGAGGTTTTTGGGACTACTCATGTGTTTTACTGACTCAGGAAGCCTAGGTTAGAATACAATGGTGGTTGAAGCACTCTAGAAGATACTAATGGGGATCTGATGTATGGTGAGAGATTCTGCAATTTTATCTATATTGTTTTTCAATGTCCTCTTGCCACATATAAACATGAATTGATATGCAATAATAGAAAGAGGAAGGAGTATTTAGGTATATTTGGCACCTTGATTTATTTATCAGAATAGTATAGTTGGAAGATAGATAGATAGATAGATAGATAGATAGATAGATAGATAGATAAATAGATTTATCTGGTGATAAATTAGGTGATGACCTATAAAGCCCTACATGGCTTAGGACCAGGATATTTGGCGGACCACTTACAGCCAGCAACGATATCCCATCGCCCGGTTCCCGCCCATAGAGAGGGCCTACTCAGGGTGCCGTCGGCTAGACAGTGGCGGCTGGCGGCCCCCAGGGCTAGAGCCTTCTCGGTGGGTGCGCCCACCCTCTGGAATCAATTCCCCTTGGAGCTCCGATTAACGCCTGACCTTCGCACCTTTTGCCGTGAATTAAAAACTTGGCTTTTCAAATCCCTCGACCTGGACTGATGATGGGGCTTTAAGGGTTAATTTAAATTTTTTTAGATTTTAGTCTTATTTTATATTGTGACTTGTGTTTTATTGTTGTGAGTCGCCCTGAGTCCATTGTGAGATAAGGTGGCATATAAGCCGAATAAAATAAATAAATAAATAAATAAATAAATAAAATATTACTATTGGTATTACCTTTGTTTTCTTTTGCTACAGTCCTTCTACTTTTATTTTCACCTCTTCATATTTCATGATTTTCTCCACTTCTTTCTCTTCTATTCTATGGTCTCCAGGTATTACAATGTCCACTATTCAGACTTTTTGTCTTTCTTATTGACACTTGTTAGGTCTGGAGAATACAGATGGCAGATGCTTATCTGTTTGAATTCTAAAGTCCCAGCGCATTTTAGCTTCTTTATTTTCTATTACTTTGTCAATTTGGTGGACCCACTACTTCTTGCTTGCAGGCAAAGGGTACTTCTTGCAGATACTCTAATACACTATTGTTGCTACTTTGTTATGCCGTTGTTTGTAATCTGTCTGCAGGATTTTCGTGCAGCAGTTGGTGGATGATCCACTTCTTCAATATCTTTGTAGAGGTGACATTTGCTGTCTGTTGCTGTCCAATATGCATTGGAAGGCATTTCTTTATGCCTTTCTTTTTTTTTTTACTTCTCTTTTTTCTCTTGTTGCACTTTAGCTTTTATTTTATTTCTTCATTCTCTTTATTCTTTTTCAATCTATTTAAGTTGCATTAGTTCTTGTTATTAAAACTTTCAATAAAAATTATATATACACATACACACACACACACACTTTCCTTCCTTCCTTCCTTCCTTCCTTCCTTCCTTCCTTCCTTCCTTC
>WNWU01000020.1:10270537-10312284 GCA_012654045.1 Ptyas mucosa
TTCCTTCCTTCCTTCCTTCCTTCCTTCCTTCCTTCCTTCCTTCCTTCCTTCCTTCCTTCTTCTTTTCTTCCTCTAAGAAAAATCACAAACATTGATTAATACTGCATGACAGAGGGACTGTGGTAAGACAGTCATTCTGGAAAAGAAAAACAAAAACAAAAAATGAAGCAGAGGCTGTCTCCTGCTATAAGCATATGTTGTGTGAAGGGAAGGGAGAACACTAAAGTTCAAGGGGAAAAAGAATAATGAGACAAGATGAGACAACTTCTTATCCATTTTTCTTTTCATTTTCCACCCATTCTTCTTTAATAAGTTTCCTTTCCATCTTCATATATGCCCAAATTACAGTAGAACTGTTTAATATATTCATAAAACATTTAAGCAGACAAATAAATGATAATTAAATGTAACTTATAATAAGCAGGGGAGTCTTTTTTTTGCTGTTTTTGTTCTGAAAACAATATTTCTGGAATAACAAATATGGAAAAGCTGCATCTGTAGAACACAGGTGTCAAACTCACGCCCTCATATTGCCATCATATGATGTATTGCGACACATTCCCCCTTTTTGGAGCTGGGATGGACGTGACGCATCCGGCCCATAAACCACCAGTTTGACACCCCTGCTGTAGAACATTAGCCTTACTTTAGTTTAATGGAAGATAAATAATCTATCTATCTTCAGAAAACATTTTGCCTAGTTTTTTTTAAAAAAAAATCATTTCAGATTGTACAAATATTTTTATGCTGAATATTCAATAGATTCTAGGTAACCTATTGTTGCCTGACAGACTTTGATATGTTTTAGTTGTTTTTTTCCATCTTCCTGTTTTTGTAATAAAAGGAAATAAATAAGGATTTCACCAAAGGATATCTCTTGTAACTGCTCATATGAATAGCCAGAAATTATGCTTTATTTATTCTTCAATTTGAAGTCCATAATAAAATTGTGACCATAAGGTCATTATCCTTTTCTCTTCTTTTTCTTCCATGATGTCAACCATGCCTGTGTAGTGCTTCCTCCGGTCCGTCAAGATGACACACAAATCTTACCCTTCTTTCTACTCACCCCTTACTAAGTGGAGCTCTTTCTAAGCTGGGCCACGTGCCCAGGGAACCCAATGTGTTCCAGTTTCTCTCTATTTTGATGCAGAGTGCTCTGAAAGGAAAAAAGAAAAGATAGGAGAATGTGCATTTTCTGCAGCCCTATTGGGCTTGCTCTAAGTGGTGTCAGAACCCAAGAACATGGCAAAGAAAATACAGCTGGAGCAGAGGGATCAAACCACACATTGCGTAGGAAATATTGCATTCCTATACAGTTTTCAGGCATGCAAACTATCGGCCACATGACAGAACATTGAGGGAACTCTTGATGTTACCCAGACAGGCAGCTTATTTGAGTCAGACCCATCTGATTTTTCCATGCTCTGAGAAACTTAACCCTCAGAGCTCCTTCGGGGGCCATAGATCCTTATTGTCACGGCTAATGGCTCGTGAAATGGTCTCGGTTTGGCAGCTTGATTGGAACTGGGGTTATATTAAAGTCCTTGTGTGCAACTCGTGGCCACAGATGCACACAGAGAGGTTCTCCCTTATTGATTTTATGAAGACTGACTCTGTGCCAAGTGAAAATCTGTGCAAACCAAATGACAGGCGGGAGAGAAGGCAGAAGCAAACTGTTATTTTTGTTTCCCGATTTTGAATCCCAAACTCAAGTCGGAGTAAAATTCCCCATCACAAATCATGTTATCAGAAAACTGAAAGAATCTAATGGAGACTAATGTCCATATCATATTACAATTGTATATTTATAATAGTTTACCCATTAGTGTTGCTATAGATATTCCAAATCTGTATTTAGGAATCCATTTGTTTTTGCATTTGTCTGAATTCCAAATTCACTTGGCATGGATTTTTGAAACAAATTGCGCTGATGTTAATTAATGCAAAGTAGGACAAAACAGACATGCAAAATTATTAAAAACTGGACCAAGAGAATCCTCCTGCATGGAAGCTGAGAAGGAGCTTCAGTCATTGTTGCAGTTTAGAACAAAATAATTCTCTCCTGGAATTGGAACTCTTCAACAATCTCAAAAACAGGGGTGCTATTCAGCAGGTTCTTACAGGTTCTGGAGAACCAGTAGCGGAAATTTTGAGCAGTTCAGAGAACTGGCAAATATCACCTCTGGCTGGCCCCAGAGTAGGGTGGGAATGGAGATTTTGCAGTATCCTTCCCCAGGAGTAGGGAGGGAAAGGAGATTTTGCAGTATCCTTCCCCTGCCACGCCCACCAAGCCACGCCCACCAAGCCACACCATGCCCACCAAGCCACGGCTACAGAACCTGTAGTTAAAAAATTTGAATTCCACCACTGCTCACAAACCCAGATGCTAATTAGGTTGCAGCATTTTGGGCACTTCCATTTTGTTATTCAGAATAAAAAGATAAAACAATCATATCCTTTCCAAAAAATCCATTCAATGAACTAATCAGCAAATTTCAAAGTTGGATCAGCTCAAACTTCCATCCTAGTCTCAGCATGGTGGAAGTTTGGAACAGGAGGAGAAATCATCTCCTCTTTTTTTGGAGTTTCCTGGTTTGAGAAATGCTATCATGAAGGCTGGCAAGCCATGTGAGATAAAACCAAGTCAGCTTTGTATCCCGTTTTTCAGCTGTCCAGCCTGCTTTTTAGAACTGCCACATAATCTTTAGAAAAGACCACATAATCTTTGCCTTTTTCTGTCTAGGTCAACATTGGGACAATCCTTTTATTACTTAGATAAAAAGATTGCCTTAAGCTTTTTCTTATGACCAATGCAGTTTATCTTACATTTGCATTTCAGCTGATTTAGAGAAATAAAGTTAAATAAAAATTAAAAACCGAACTAGCAATTTTTGAGACATGCCAAATCTCCCTCCCTCCCTCTCCCTCTCTCTCTCCACCTCTCTCTCTCTCACACACACACAAATCTGATTGCCAGCCCTGCCAATCACTTACTGAGTTAAATGCTTTCTAAACAAACCATTGGTGCTCCATTTAAATAGACTTTATATACACACTGCCAGGTAACAGTTCTTTAAGCCATATATTTAACATTGCTTGTTTATACAAACTACAGTTATCTCGGTAGTGGATGAATTTTTTCATTGGCTGATCTTGCGAACAGTTTTTTTTTTCTTTTCAAAACAGCCATAATGAAATTGAAATGTGGATTTGGAGACATTCCTCATGATGGAGGGGAGTTATGTTGAAAGCTTTTAGCCTTCATCCCTGCTCCCTCCAGGACACATGGACTGTAGCTTTCTCTGCATGATGGGCAGGCGGTCAAAGGAGCAACTCCCATCCAAACTCCACCTATTTCATGGGATGGCACCACTGTGCATATCTGGAACAGGTGTCCTTCTCATCACAGGTCTTTTGTGATGCTTTGGAAAGACTTGGAGAAGAACAGTGTTGTCCTTTCTCTTTGTAAACAGACTGAGTTTCTCTTCTGAATTGAAGATCAGCTTTCTTCATACAAAAGAAAACCCTTGAAAATGTGGCTGCTGTTCCTTCGCTGCTGGGTTTGGAACTTGCTTTTCATTTATAATACTTTTATTTTACATGGCATGCTAAAACTTCTATGGGTGATGTGCCAAAAAGATCTGAAGACTTCCCAGGCTTCTTATGGGATGCATTTCCATAATCTCAAATCCATTTTCAGCTTCTGTATAAACTGGAAATATCCAGCCAGATCCCGATCCATGATAAAAAAAACAAAAACAAATCAGGACTTTAATTGCCTTTTCCTTTCTAAATTGTATTTTTCACATCCGAATTGGTTACTTAACACTATAGTCTCTATAGAACTACCAAAAACAAAACAAAACAAAACAAAAACACCAGACCTTTTCCTTGAAATGAAATGTGTTTGCTTTGTATATTAGCTTTCTCCAGCCTAACACTCTTATTATGTATGAGGGCTACAACTCCCAAAATTCCCATGTACCTACGCATCCCAATTCAACTAGTGGGTACCAAATAAGAGAATGCCCTCTGCCACAGACATCCAATACATCAGATAAATAAGGAATGTTCTTTCCCAAATAATGTATGATCTAAAGTGTCAACATATTGGAGCAAAAGGCATGGACATGCAGGACTAGTTCTTTAGATATTGCTGAATTACAGGGTCAGGGTGTGGGGAAAGATGAGAACTAAAATCAGATTTCTCAAATCTTGCATCTCTTGGACAATTAAGTCAGTGAGAGGTAATTGGCTATTCTTGGCAGGATAGGTGAGCTAAGGCATGTTGAGAATATTCCTAAACACTTTATGGTCTGGAAAATTTACTTCCAGAAAACTATCAAACCAGGTCAGTTTATTTTGGAAAAAAAAATGTATATTCTAGGAAACACCAAATGTTCCATCCTTGGAACATAAAGGGAACAGTAAGCTTTATATGAAATTAGGGTGTATTCCTCCATGTTTAAAGGTCTAAGATCATTATGAAAGAACATTTTCCTTGCCCTAGCCTCCGATGGATAGCTTCCAGTTAACTTCACGGAGAAATTGATGATCTCATAATTCCAGCTCAAGTGGAGGATAATTAATTAAATTATTTAATTCTGATACTACAGAATTAATATCAGTTTCTGTTTCCTGACTTGACAGACCTACCTTGAAGGACTGTCGAGTTAGTATTTCAATAGGAGGCAACCTGGGAATCTCACAGCTATGGGCAATGGCAACCACTTCCCTATTGGTATTAAGAACATTATATTAATTATTACATGAGTATATAATCAGAAAAGATCCAAACTGATTCAAAGTAGATTCACCTTTACGTACAGTCCTTCTCTGCGGAAGGGCAAAGTGCAAAGTGCAAAACCAAAAACATGAAACAACTTGCAGTAGCCATGACTACTGGTTAGAGATGCTGAAAGCTATCATACAATATTTATTTCTTTGTTTATTTCCTGTCCTTATCATTCATTCATAGATAAATAGATAGATGATAGATAGATGATAGATAGATAGATAGATAGATAGATAGATAGATAGATAGATAGATAAAGGAAAAGGTTCCCCTCACACATATGTGCTAGTCGTTCCTGACTCTAGAGGGCCAGCGCTGCCCGAAGAAGTCTCTGTGGTCATGTGGCCGGCATGACTAAACACCAAAGGCACACAGAACGCTGATATCTTCCCACCAAAGGTGGTCCCTATTTTTTTACTTGCATTTTTTACATGCTTTCAAAATGCTAGGTTGGCAGAAGCTAGGACAAGTAACGGGAGCTAACCCGCGGCACTTGGGATTCGAACCGCTTAACTGCCGACCTTTCAATTGACAAGCTCAGTGTCTTAGCCACTGAGCCACCACATCCTCAGATAGATGATATAGATAGATAGATAGATAGATAGATAGATAGATAGATAGATAGATATAGATAGATAGATAGATATAGATAGAAGATAGAAGATAGAAGATAGAAGATAGAAGATAGAAGATAGATAGATAGATAATATAAAATATAAATATAAAATATTCAAGATGGCAAACATGGCTAATATTCCTTCCTGCTCCTATTTTCCCCACAACAACAATCCCTGAAATGGGTTGAACTGAGAAAGAGTGACTGGCCCAAAGTATCCAGCCAGTTTTCATACCTAAAGCAGGTCTAAAACTTACAATTTCCTAGTTTCTAAACTAGTAACTTAACCACTGTATCAGTCTGGCTCTCTAAGAGGCACAGTTCCCCATCCCTGATCTTAAAAAAAGAGATGGAGTAATGTAGATTTAGGAAATAATACTGTGACTGTCTCAAGATGTCAAATTCCACAAAGTGCAAAAGATTTATGAAATACAAGGGGGAGGGAGGGATACATTTTTTTAAAAAGATCTGGTATTTTCTAATTATGTTCTGTTGTTTTTATTGTTTCTTTGTTAAATGGGGAATAAAATAAATAAAGATCATTTATTATTTGGTTTATACTATTGTTTAAAACATTAAACAATAATAGAGGTACTCAAAACAGAAAGGTAGTCAAAACTTATTAAAGGGATATATATATATACAATAGAAATAATTACAATAGTCATAAAAACTATGACATCACTATGCTGCTAGGCCATCCCAATGAACCATGCCAATACAAGTCAGCAGGAAGATCAGAAGGGGGTGGGGAGACACACACACACAAGCATTTTCACAATAGTTGGGGCAAGAAATGTCATTCCCATCCTCCATTTTTTTTCTTTTTTTAAATAGAGTCACTGCTGTGGCTCGAAACCAGACAAGCTGTCTTGAAACTTCAGCAAGTTTTCTTCACAGCTGGCCATGCTTCTGCAGTCTCAGACAAAGGACTTCCGCCTTTATCTGCAGCTTACTGAGATGTCTCATTCAGTGCAGATAAAAGAGGGGAAACAGGCTTTGAAATCCAACCATTGGGGTGTCAAAGACATCAGCATGCAAATGCCAAATGTAAATGAATTCAAGATGAAATCTTTCAGCTGAATCCGGATGCCAGCCTGGACATGCTTTTCTAGCGAAGTAGGAAAATGTGTTTTCTAAAGAACTTGCACTTAGATCTAAGCCTGAATGTGGTGCAGAAGGACAAGAAACTACTGACTACAAAAGACAATGTCTATGAGATCTTCATTTTGGGGGGGGGGGGGGGGGTAGGGGTTATATTATTATTGACCAGAACATGCTACCTTCAATTTAAGGCCTATGGCTTCCATAGCTGGTTTGTCCCCAGCACTTCGTGATTCAGAAATTAAATTGTAGGAAGTTAAAACCCACCCCTCTCCTAGAAAGTGAAATATTTTAGGAAATATTAAAAAGCGCAGAATATTTCCACCTAAAAGGGAGGCAGAAACTCATCCCCTCCTCCTTTGTCAATGGGCATTAAGGCCTCAGCATCTCATCTGCAACACAAAGGACATAATAGGACCCATCTAGCAACAGAAACCCACCACATGGCACCTGGGAAGATTACTTCAGCAAGGCTAGCTAAGACCCCTGCCCCCTGGGAGTCTGACAACCAATCAGGATACATTTCTTATACAGGAACAGGAAACACTGAGGTGGGGGCCCAAGAGAGGGTACAAAATGAAGGGACTCTCAGCATCTCGGCCCTTTTTCTTCACCCAACATCTTGAAGCATGTGATTGCTTTTCCTGTTCAGGAACTCAAGCCATGTGCTCCTGTCCACCATTAAAAAAAACCATATTTCCAAGCAGTCTTTTTCCAGTGTCTTTTTCCCCATTTGGAACTGAACCCGGATGGACATTTCCTCCAACAAAATAAAGGTAAAGGTTTCTCCTATCCAATTGTGTCCAACTCTGGGGATGGTATTCATCTCTGATTCACAGCTGAAGAGCCATAGTTGTCCAAAGATGCTTCTATGGTCATGTAGCTGGCATGATCATATGCCAAGGTTGACAGAATGCAGTGGTATCTGTTTACTTACTTTTAAACTGCTAGGTTGGCAGGAGCTGGGGCAAGTAACAGGAGCTCACCCTGTCACATGGCACTTGAGTCTCAATCTGATGACCTTCCGGTCAACAAGCCCAGCATCTTAAACACTCGGCCACCATGCTCCCTACAAATTAAATAGTTGGATAATAAACTATTCTTTCTAGGCCAGTTGTGGCCATTTCTTCTAAGGAGTTTAGTGACACCTTAAAAATGAGCACATTGATGAATCTCCAGCCTGGAATGCTAAGCACACCCAACATTAAGTCGCCTTTGAAAAGAATCCACAAAGTTCAATGCATCCCAAATGCTCCCGGCATGTTGCCTGGATTTGGGAATACAGAAGTCTAGTGTTATTC
Organism: Ptyas mucosa; assembly: GCA_012654045.1. Lineage (NCBI taxonomy): Eukaryota > Metazoa > Chordata > Lepidosauria > Squamata > Colubridae > Ptyas > Ptyas mucosa. Next base: position 10,278,357 of record WNWU01000020.1, read on the forward strand.
AACCTATTGAATATTGGTTGGTTGCCTACTTGTTTTAGGATGGCTCTTACCTCTAAACCCCTAAATGGGATCTGGTGAAAGACAAGTTGCCCAACCCTGAACGGTTTTAGAAGTAGCTCATCCTTGGGAAGACTTCTTAAACCAACTGCTGCTTGAGGTGGCTTACGCTCCAAGTTTCCTAATGCCTACGAATAGGGAAATGTTTGTGGGTGAGCTGGGACCATACATGGTCTTTTATGACACCTTTCTGCATGGGGGATATATCCATTTACACTGCTTAGAGAAGGTGTTTGCATATGCCCACAAAGTCAGGGCTCCTCAGAGCTGAGAACCGCTTCTTACTTCCCAGATCTTTGGAAAATGGGAAAATCCAACATCAAGCTCTTGGATAGGGATGTCCAGCATTGGCAGCTTTAAGGCTTGTGGACTTCAACTCTCAGAATTTCTCAGGTAGCATAGCTAGCTGGGGAATTCTGTGAATTGAAGCCCACAGATCTTAAAGTTGCCAAGATTAGATATCCTTGCTCTACGATCTCTGATTAAAGAGTCTTGAAGAGCAGACTGAAGGATCTCTGCCTAAGTTCTGCTGTAAGGTTTCGCTCAATTAAAAAGAAAAAAAGAAAAACTGCCCTGGAATCAAATTTGATTCTTGATAAATAGAGCAACAGGTACATATAGTTCTTATGGCAAAACCACAAAAGTGGTTTGTCACTGATTTCTTCTGTGAGGCTTTTTTCAGCTTCCCAGTCCAGGTCATAATTTTGGGATTTCCTGAGGTTGCTCTGGATTATCCTAAGGCTCACCAAAGAGGTTGCTATGGGCATTAGTGTGCCTTGACACTCATAAGATGGCCTGACTCACCATATAGATATATATATATTTACAATCAATTTAAACTTTTAAAAGATGGAGAAGTTTACTTGCTACAAGTAGTGAAGCACTAGCTATACACATAGCTATTTCCCAGGATGCCGTTGGGCCCTGTGTAGAGGCCAGAAATGTTCTGAGGAAAGAAAATGATCTTAATTGGAATCTGGTGCTTTCTGTGGAAATAAAAAATGCTCCTGAAGGCAGGATAAGAAGCAATGGATGGAAACTAATCAAGAAGAGAACCAACCTAGAACTAAGGAGAAACTTCCTAGCAATGAGAATAATTAATCAGTGGAATGACTTGCCTCCAGAAACTGTGGGTGCTCCAACATTGGAGGTTTTCAAGAAGAGATTGGATAACCATTTGTCTGAAATGGTATAAGGCCGTGTCGGTGAACCTATGGAACGCATGCTGGAAGCGGCACTCAGAACCATCCCGCAAGGAATGTGTGACCTCGCTGGCTCCTCTTCCGCGTTCCTGTGCACACACGCACACTGGTCAGCTGGCCATCGTGCACACGGAAGCAGTGAAACCTGGAAGAGGGGCATTCTGTTACACATGCACAGGCCAGCACCCAAACTTACGGGTTTACATTGCACACATGTGTGATGGCTAGCTGTTTGTCGGGCATGCATCCATGCTGGAATCTGGAAGTTCGGGTTCTGTTCGCGCATGTGCGATGGACCACCGCTTTTCCAGGTATCGGCACTCCTGCATGTGTGAAGGCCAGCGGGGCCGTGCATTTCTCACGGGATGGTTTTCCGCCACACAGGCTGGCACGCGGTGACGTAAAAGGTTAGCCATCACTGGCATAGGGCGTCCTGCTTGAGCAGGAGGTTGCACTAGAAGACCTCTAAGGTTACTGTTTTGTTATTCTGTTATTAAATCCGCTTGCTAGAAATAAAGACCAAATGAATGCATGCTAGGTGCAAACCATCATACCTCACTTTCTCATCAATAATCAAAAGACTTACTTGTGTTTTTTTCTTTGAAAACGTTTCGTTTTTCATCCAATGAGATTCTTCATTTGTAACTAATTAGTGGAACTAAAGAACTGAAGGAGCTTCTTGGATGAGAAGCAAAACATTTTCAAAGGAAAAAACACGAGAAACTCCAGTTGCTTTTTAAGAAAAAAAAAGCACCTTTGGGACAACTGTCACTTGGATTATTAAGAATCTCCGTAGACAAGGGGTGTCAAAATGGTGGCCTGCGGACCGGATGCATCACGTGCAGGCCACGCCCACTCCAGCTCTGCGAATGGGAAAAACATCGCAAAAGGTATGTCACATGACAGCAACGTAATGCGGTGAGTTTGACACCACATTAATCAACAATCAATTTGTGATTAATGTCTATGACAATGTCTATGATCAACAATCAATTTGTATCCAAACAACAGCCACTTTGTGAATAAGCACATGTCCCAATTGGTAACCAGCGAAAGTGACATCCTCTCCAAATTTCTAATATGCCCAGCCCAGCAGGTTTACTTATGCTGATAAACTGGATTAATTAGATGCATCGTTGGCACACCTGAAAAATTTTGCATACCTTATTGCCATCTGGTGAGTCAGGAACTATCTGGCATTAGAGCAGAGAAAGAAATATCTTTTGATTTGCTTCAGTGTTCCACAAAGTTGCTTCCGATTAATTGGGTGCTGACTTTCAGTTGTAATTGCTGCCTGTCAGCCTTTGCATGGAGAAAGATCCAGGCCCTTCCTACTAAGAGAGGGAATCACTTAATTAAAACCAAGTTCTAGGCCCCGCAGGATCTAGTTTGTCATCAAGAGGCCTTAAATTGTCTTCCCCCTTTTTGTTTTGCAGATAATCTATGCCAGATATTTAATCACGAGACACCCCTGCATAAAGCTCCTCACTTCCATAACTAGCAGAAAGCTTGTCAAAATAAATTTTAACTTCTGACCGTGGTAGAAGACTCACTACAGGGTATTAAGAGAATCAAACTTGTCAATCAGAACTCACCCTTCTGGTTTATATTATTAATTCCAACTCTGGTGGCATGATCTTGGGATAACAACCATCCTAAGCTACAGTGGTCCAAGAAACACAAACCAAAAGTGGAATATATTTCTTGCCGGGATGACGTACCAATGTCCAGAGGTTGTTGGATTAGATTTTTTTTTTAAAGGTGAGCTTTTTATTAGATTATTCCTGTTGCCAACAGACACAGCTACTGTCTGGCTCCTGTTGCTGACTCTTTTCTTTCCCATTTCGAGATACAGATGCATTATTCTCTCCACCCACCCACCCCCACTCCCCGCCCCGCTTCAAAACTAATTAGCACAAATGCAGACTTTCTACTTTTATTGGCTCTTGCAAATTCCATTAAAAAAGAAGAAAAAAGAAAAGAAAAAAGAGGGAGAAAACTCAGCTTTCCAATCTGAAATCTGTTGTGCTGCTTTCAAGATGGCATTTTATTACAATGCAAAATAGCAGGAAGGATTCTGGGGGGAAAGAAGAGAAGTGTGTTAATTGAGACAAAAACCATGCCAAGACCTCCAGAAACCAGGAGCTCTAATAAAATGAGACAACGTGATGTTGTTGCATAACCTGAACTTCAAACTCAATTTGGCCTGCAGAAAAAGAGAAGCAATACAGAGCCTGCCTTTTCTTTGCCTCTCGTACAGCCTTCTGAAAGAACACATCATATCTTGTTTCGCACTAAACCGAGTTAGGATTTCTTTCACAAGCCTGTTTTGGCCTCTTTCTTCAACTGATCAGAGATGGAGCCTATTTCTAGAGCCGGTGTTGGTTTCAAAGCCTGTGGGAAAGATGATTTTGATGGGGCTTTTGCTTATGTCATTAGGTTTCTCTTCCTGTGGTCCAAGCAAGACAGACCATCCTTGACCAGTTTCCCATAATGCAAGGTGGAAAAGTGCATCACTGGAATTAACAGAGTGAGTGGTTGCTAGGATATCTAAGATGGTCTTGCCCAGTAGCATGGCAGTGCAGATGTAAAAGTGGAAAAAACTGACATTGGACCTTTGAAATGACTTTCTCCTTCCTTCCTTCCTTCCTTCCTTCCTTCCTTCCTTCCTTCCTTCCTTCCTTCCTTCCTTCCTTCCTCCCTCCCTCCCTCCCTCCCTCCCTCCCTCCCTCCCTCCCTCCCAGAAGTGTTGAGGGAATGGCATCTCCTTGAATAACTTTTAAACTGCTTGATCCAATTACATCTTTTCTTGCTCTCAAATAATGTCTTTGCACCTCCCCCCCGACTTATTAAAATAATACTGTAATGTTGCAAATCTCAGTAACTAGCAGGATGAGCTTAGAACATATATACTGAGCTTTATTACAATTTTTATATCCCAAAAAGATTGAACATCTTTTGTGGAAAAAGAGATTGAAGCTCTGTTGTTTTACACAAGCATTTTGGCAGTGACAGTCCCAAACCGAACACTCAATTTGCAAAAAGCAATTACAAATTGTTTCATTAGCCCAGTATATGCCCAAATTACACCCACTGCAAGAACCACTGCCCTGGAAAGCTCAGAGTGGCTATCTTGATGACTTTCCCAAGTTGTCTCCAACACTTTTGACAGGACTTCAGGTGAACTAAAGTTCTATACATGTTCGCACATGTGGAAAGAACTCCCCAAAACCCTACAAGCAACTCTGCTATGCTTTTGGAATACATGACTCAAATGTCAAGAAAGGATATTTTACTCATGGCAGTGCACTTTGCAAAGTGCCCCCTGTTTCTCATAGCCCCAACATAAATTGCTCTAAAGTTCAGAGAAAGGGGAAGGAAATTAGGTACACTGAGCATAGCTAGCCTGTATTTCAGCCTGATGCTGATTTGAGCATGTCAAAGGATTCAAGAGGATTCGGGACTGGGAAAGTCCAGAAGTTGCCCATTGATTTTCTCCAGCCTCTCAAGCTCCATATGGGGAAACATCAATATTTGCCACTGAAGATGCTCCCAAGCTTTATTCCAGTTTTAGATCCAAAAAGGTTAAACGTCTATTGAGGAAAAGGAGAGTCAAAAGCTCTAAGTCCAATAGTCAGCAGTATCTCTGATCGTCTCCTTCTGCTAGGAATTTTCATCTTTCTGCTCAGAATTCTTCTCCCAGCAAAAGCCATTCAATCAGCCTTCCCTTATTTTATCTTCCTACGTCTATCCGTCTTCTACCTGGAGACTTTTGGTTACTCTCTGTTTCTGCTTCCACCATTCCTCTCCTGGGGGGCTGATTGGCAATATTATGAAACTGCTTGGATAATGATGACCTTGGAATTTCACTACACATCAGACTACAAATATTTTCTCCAAAAAAAAGGGAGAAGGGAATGCTACGATTTGCCTGTTGTCTGCCAATAGGTCAAGGGTCAGCAGTGGGCATGGGACTAAGTTCTCTTTAGATTGTCCAGCACCATCAGCCTCTTAGGGTTGTTAAGACCCTAAGGCAAGTATCAGAAAAATAGTGTGGTCTACTGCACTAATGAAACTTGAAACACTGCATAGTGACAGTTCTGGTCACTATGATACAAAAATGTGCTGAGATCCTAGAAAGTATGCAGAGAAGAGCAACAGAGATGATAGAAAGCCTGGAGGCTAAAAAGTATGATGAACAATTCAGGGAGCTAGATATGTCTATCCTACCGAAGAGAAGGATTAGAAGGGACATGATAGCTGTCTTCAAGTACTTGAGGGAAAGTCACAGAGATTGACTTATTCTCCAAAGCACCTGCAGCCAAGATAAGAAGCAATGGGTAGAAGTTTGTTAAAGAGAGATCCAAGTTAGAAGGAGACATTTTTTTGACAGGAGGAACGATTAACCAATGGAACACCTCGCCTCCTTAAGTTCTGGAGGTTTTCAAAAATAGACTGGACAACTACTTGACCGGGCTGGTATAAGGTCTCCTGCCTTGAGCAGGGGATTAGACTAGACCTCTAAAGTCCCTTCCAGCAGTATGTTCTAAATACATGGGGAGATGTTTTGTAATATCAGTGGCACAAAACCTGCCTTTCCCCCCAAATGGTAAATGTTTTAGAAAGAATTGAAGGTTTCATTCAATCTAATCAATTTTGCTGGGTGGAGTCAAGGGCTTTCTACTGAGACTGATATACAAATGTGATTTTAAAAATTCTAACCATTATAAATCTGCAGGTAATATTTAAGGGCATTATGGATGCCCTGATGTTCATAGGTTTATTTCCAACTCCTGGACATGCATGCTTTGAAGTTTTATATGTTTTTATCCTCTAACATAACATAACCAACTATTGTGCTCAGTTCTTATAACTGTAGCTGCAGCGGGTTTTTTGTTTTTTTAAAAAGAATTCTGGAAGTTATCAAGAATTAAGACTAAGACACTGTGATTAACATTCAACTGCCTGCAATTACTGCAAGTTCTAATCTCACCAGGCTCAAGGTTGACTCAGCCTTCCATCCTTTCTAAGGTAGGTAAAATGAGGACCCAGATTGTGGGGGCAATAAGCTGACTTTGTATAAATATACAAAAGTATGAAGGCTATTGCTTAATGCATTGTAAGCCGCCCTGAGTCTCCGGAGCAGGGCGGCATATAAATCAAATTTTTTAAAAAAAAGTTCAGCTGCAGAGAATTACACCTAAGATTGCAAGATAAAGTTTATCTGTACTTGTGATAAATTGTTTTACTATCAGTCAGTTGCTACTGTTAGTTCCTTTAGGTCTGTGAGTTGGGGAGGGGAGTGGTCTGCAGAAAGGCCTAACTAAGTGCAAAGCATTCTTTAGCAAGCAGGGTGAAATCCCCTGATTCAATCAATATAACAAATATTCTTAATTCTGTTAGTCTTGGAATGTCACTTCATAAGATGCAGATCTACACTGCTCTAATATATATGTATGTTATCTTTCTGTACTCTGAGGAACTGCTTTGCAAAGCAATAGGTGTTAACATTTGTTACTTGATTGACCCCATTTTCCTTTCAGGAAAGGTATTAGACATACTGGAATCACTTTGGACTACAATTCTATGTTCCTTCTTAGTTTTTGCTAAAATTTGCTGGAAACAGGAAAGTTACCATTAGTAAGCCCACACAAGCTTCTTGGTGGTTATTTTATTCCAATCTTATTGTTTTGTTGTTATCATTTTGTTCAATCTGATTTTATTTTGTTTTGTTGCTTTATTTTCATTCATTCATTCATTCATTCATTCATTCATTCATTCATTGTAAGTGTCGCCCACTCAGACTAACACCGGAAGGCTCACAATACAAGGCAATATAAAAATAGGAAATTACATGACATAGAAAACAGATGACAGATCTGCTCAACACATAAAAAAGACATCATGTACCCAGCAAGTGCTCCAACCACCATAACCCAAAACCTGGGAGAAGAATCAGGTCTTTAAGATTTCTGAGGAAATTTCATTCCAGAGGTCGGGGCCACCATTTACTTGCACACCATTGTTGATTTTGGGCTGCTTAATAAATAAAACTAACAAAGTGGAACAATGGGGAATCTAGTCATTCATTACAAGATGGGCATAAAATTAATTAATTAATTAAATAGTCAGTGAAATAGGTATTGTGTTGAACAGATGCTATCTCAACCTCTGGAATTTGTGTCTCTTGATTTGCTTGAAATGCGTTGAGGAGCAGTTCACTTCTGCAATGGTCTTCTCTTGGTTTTTTTTAATGCCCATGGCATCCCATGTTTAAATTTCCTGTTCTAATAATGGACAGTGTCATTCATAGAAACATCTGTGACAGCCTGTTGAAATCAAGAAATGCATGAAGGAGCTGCTCAGACTTCGAAGTTCAGAACTTTCTCTGATTGCTTATTTGCAAACTCTTAGGATTTGAAACTGAGGAGCCTGCTTTAATTTCCATATCTTTAGCAATTTTCCAATTATTTTTCTTAATGTTGTAGACATCACACGAATGGCTGCGTGTATGTCTGTTCATGTGTGTGTTACATGAAGAATTTTTCAGATACTGAAACCCCTGGTCTCTCGGACATTAATTGGAAGTTCCACTTGGCTTGCAGCCTTCATGAGAAATGTGTTTATTTTGTCTTCTTGATTTACTTTTCCTCCTGTCTGGGTATTGTGCCTCCAGGAAGAAAAACTTCACATTGCTCAAGTTCAGTCTTCTTATAAACCTTGCCAAGAATAAAGTGGGTGAATAGGAAAGCACATAAAACTGAACAAAAATAGAGTGGGTACAAAAAATGTAGAATAAGTTATTTTTTAGTGTGCAGAGATTTAACTATGGGAGGCATCAGTAAAGAACTGACTATTAGCAAAGCTCAGGGAGGTAACTAAAACTAATGTGTGGTTTGTGGAACTTAATCTTCTGATCCAACTAACCTGACATGAAGTTTGATGTAAAGTAACTTGATTACATCTCCAGACTAATTCACAGATTGTATTTTAGGATTGTCCCCCCCCCCCCCTCCACAATTCCAAGATACACTGTCAATTTTGATGAATATATGTTTTGAAATGCTATAGAATATATGTAAAATTTAATATGTATATTCATGCATATTGTTAATAGAACAGTTTTCTAAGTGAAGATGTGGTGACGCTGCCACTGTATCTGAAATAATAATGAATAATGATAAATGGCCATAGATGGTTGCCTAAGATATCTGATTAATTTAGAAAGCGTAGAAAACTAGACTTAGAAAACTATACTAATACTGAATATTTCAGTACCAGTACATAGAATATAATTGTTCGCAAAGTCCATCTCTTCTTGATTGTAGAGAAACTTCATTGTATGCATCTGATCATAAATCCATCTAGCTTATTCTATACATGAGATGTATGTGGTCTGATACCTTCCAGATGTTTTAGGAATGAAGTTATGTGTAATGACATTTCACGATAGTGAATTTTTAAAACTTCTGTCCACAAAACTGATGAGAGAAAGACAAATACACATGGAGAATTTATTTATAAATCTATTTTATTGGTAACCCATCTTGCTATACAAGGAAGAAATGAATTGAAATATTCCATCCCGACAAACTGAAATAATCATTTAGTAGATTCAGATTATACCTATTGAAAAATTCCAAAAGAATGTGAATTTAGATATCACCAAATTTCTAACAAAATCTATACTGTACCATTCGCGTATGATAAAATCGGCATCTGCAGCTGAAAAATCGAACTAGAACAATGTAGTTCCAGATTGGAAAAAGGATCCAGAAGCAATCTGGAAAATGATAGGCAATAATAGTCCCTATGTGAGGGAGATGGGTGATTTAAAAATGTGACATAAACGAACAAACAAATAATATTCTGGGTAAAATGGTATAAAAACATTAAAGGTCAATCATATGAGAGCACATGTTAATAGCTACTTGTTATCATTATCATACATGATCTAGGATGAAGCACAAAATGCCTATAACAACCAGTTGTTGGGCACAAATGAGCTAAAATATGCCACAGGACTACATTTATTGCTGTCTGAAGTTGGTAAAGGAGGTAAATGAGAAAAGATGTGTCCTTTTTCCATGTACATAACAACACCACAATCAAGTCTATAATATGTAGAGCTTGCTCCAGATGTGTCTGACTGAGTTTATGTACTATGGTACTTGCGCTGAATATCGACGGGGGGGGGGGATTGTATTTTATAAGGTTCTAAATATTTATACCTAGATTACAAAAGATATTCAGCTATTTTGAGTTGTCAACATAGGTTTGGTCAGTCTGTCGTGATGTTTGAATCAGGAATGAATTGCAAGTCCTTGACACAGTTCTTTTTGTCTTGGAAATAGAAATTCCAATGGAAGGAGCAAAATATTGATATATTTCATGTCCTCCATTTAAAAAAAACCCTTTCTCTATTTATGGGAACTAAGGTTCACCACAATTTTTTTTCTTGCAAAGATGTCTATTTTGTTTGCACTGGGGTAGGAGTGATTGAAAACAATCTAAAAATTATTTTGTGAAAAATGTTTTTTGAGACTTGGATATATTTTTAGAAAATGTGAATACTATAGAGTATGTCCATAAGAAAACATGATAAAAAAAAAGTGTGTGGCATTTTGACTTTTTTTCTTATGCAGGAAAAGGAATCTGACACGTACCACATCCAAGCAGCATCCAACAGTCATAGGTTGAATGCCATCCGCTGAGTCATAGATATTGTCTCTTCACTGCTGCACTTGATTTTTATTTATTTATTTACTAATTCACAGAGGTTTTCCCTCTAAAGTACAAACAAACACATTCAACCACAGCCTGAGGTGAACTGGGTGTATGTCGCCTGAAGACGCTTTGCATTTGGGACATTGGGCTAATTAGAACAAACAAACAAAACAGTAAATTGATTTAACAACCTCCCTTCAACTTTTTGGTATGAAATAAGACAGGAGATGGATGGATAGAGAGTTCTTCCAGTTCCATGAGTGATTTTTTAAACATATTCTGGCTCGTGCAGCAACTATTAGAAAGGAATGGGTTTTTTCCACAATGGTAGATTTTTTCCATACTGATCAGTGATGTACATATGGAGACTTGTAAAACTACTGGAGACAATTTTTGCTTAACTGAAAAGTCTCAATTCCACTGCAAATACATTTTTAAGGGATTGCTTTCTCAGTATTTCTGAGCAAAGTGTCAAGCTATTTGTCCTAATTAACTGCAGTCTGATTGTCTAGTTAAGATAATGGCTATTAGGGTTCTATGAATAAGTAAACAATCTGAACTGAGGCATCTTTGACTGAACCATTCCTAGAATCAGATCTTCACATTGATTTGCTATTATCAAAGTGTCGACATAAAACTGAAGTTGAATTGGCATCTCTGAATCAGTTTGATGATTCCAGTTTGTGTTCATGTATACACATTCTTTTTACCAAATTAAACTGGAGATCCAAATCAACTTAGCATATTGAAATGACCCAACTCAGTTAAATAAATACCCTGTTTTATATTTTTTTGAACCCTGAAATAAGCGCTTGGCCTTATTGCCATGTGCTCAAAAGCCTGATTGGGCTTATTATCAGGGGATCTTAATTTGGGGGAAACAGGGTACATAAAACTGATTTAAATAGCTTGGCTGAGCCATACTGGATAGAAGTCAGAATTATTTTGCCTTTTACATTCCTAATTTAATTCTTAATTTATCCCAGCCCAGAGAACTCAGACCATAAAATGGTTTTAAACTGCAGTGTAAAAATCTAATAAATAAACGAAACAAAGGTACCTTCAGGTTTTGTCATGATGAATCTCACCATGGCAACAATAAAAAATTAAAAATAAAACATAGTCGATTGTTTAGATAACAACAACAATATTTAACTGTTTACATTTGCTTCCTATATTTCTTGATCTGGAAAAAAAACAAGGAAATAATTCCATTATGTTTCATTATATATATATATATATATATATATATAACAAAATAACAAATTATAAAAAAGATTAACCTTCAGATTTTGAAGTCCGATTAGCTGGTATCTCACAATTTTCTTTCAAATGCCAACCTGGATTTAACTCAAGGGAACTTTGTGTGATATGTCCAACAATGGATATATTGATGCAACCCATTGCTGAAAATAATGGAGAGGAATGAAGAAAGAAATTCCCAAGGTCAGAAATCCAGAGAAAATAAAATTTAAAAATGATGCCATAATGAACAATGAATAGTCATCCAGGTAATGTAGTCTGAAAGTTAAGTCATGATAAATGAATTTATTTTGTTAGTTACTAATAAAATAACTGCAGTTGCTATGACTCAACCTTCAGATACCACAATGGGGCATGGGCGTACATTTGTACACAATATTGTAGTGGTCTGGCCCCTGTGGTTCCCTCAAGCAGGGGCTCCAAAGTCCTTCCCTGATATGTCCTACTGTTTAAGCCACTCACAATCCAGGGCAGGGAGCGGGTTTCTTGGCCTCTTTACCAAGAACATTTCTCTCTGTACCTTTACTAGCAGGTGGAAGTGGGTCTTCTCCCTGCTTTTTGTTTCTGTAGCTATAAAACAGCAAGGATGCTCCTGAGGTTAAATTTCCTATCAGACTAAGAGCAGATATTTTAGCAGAAGAGGCAAGCAGTTTGTCCTGTGAATCTAAGGTTAAGAAACTACTTGGGAGCTGAAGACAACAGAAGAAAAAAAATAAGGAATATCTCAGGCTCCTTATGAGCTTTAATTTAATTATCTTCCAGGCACAACTATACATTCCAGACAAAAGCACACTACAGGTAGAATAAAATAGAATGAAGAATATAGCTCAGATTACTCCATGTTATAAATGAAAAATACTCCTAATGAAGCACTTAGCTCTATGTTTCTGTAGAGAAGGGATGTCTAACTTCAGCAACATTAAGACCTGTGGACTTTAACTCCCAGAATTCCCCCGTCAGCCATGCTGTCTGTGGAATTCTGGGTGTGGAAGTCCGCAGGTCTTAAAGTTGCCAAGGTTGGACACTCATGCTTTAGATCATCAGTTCTTCTGATTCGCCAATCTATATTCCAGGAATAGGGCGGCTGTTCTTTAACTGGCAGAAACCAATGACAGACTTTCCCTCTTTCTATGAGTACAGATATCGAACAAATGCAAACTGGACCTGGCCTCCTCCTCTTTCAAAAACTTCATTTTTCAAAATTGCCCTGAGTCTTCCTGCTTAGAGTTCAAATCTCGTGGGTTTTGCTGAGCTCTGCCCACAATCAGATTGATCGATCGATAGATTAACTCTTTCCTACTGGAACCTCTGAAAGTATTTGATCTCCCTCTCCCTACAAATGCTCTCCTCAGGGGTAGGCCTGTCAGTGAAGTAGGCCTTCACAATGGTTTCTCTCTTCTTAAGGCTTTTAGAAATGCTCTGCTTATGAAGCCTGGGAAATTTACTGAAGACAGACATTTTGCAGAAAGTCTACAACTTATTTTCGCAAAAGCCCTACGCAAAAACCATGACAAGTTCTTGTGTCTAAGTCCATCTCAAGGGGGAGAGGGCCATGGTATGCACTGTGATGTTTCAGTAAAAGAAGTTTGGCACCCTGATTGCACAGCATTCCCTCGGCTGAATGTGTATAGTGAGAGCAAAATAATTCATGCTTGGCAGCTATTTTCCATTTAATGTGGAACCTTTTTCTTTCCTTTTTACCCTTCTCTGCAGACACACGTCTGGTTATTATTCAGATACAAAGTCTACCTTTGAGTACATCAGTGGCAGCAAAATTATTTAGAAGGAGAAATTATGCCAGGAGTATTCTTTCTGTAAAATTAGCTACCCACCCTACCCCTATCCCAGATTATGAAAAATAAATACACCAAGCTGGATTGTCCTGTTTATTTAAGACACAGTTACAGCTAGACGAATCAGGCTGCAGTCTCTGACCATGCCATTTCATAGTGAACACAATAAGCTCTGTGGTTGAAGGCCAGGGTACAACATCAAGCTATTCAAGTCACGTAAAAAAAAAAAAGGCAAAATTGGATTACTGGAATGCAAATAGCACCCAGTAGTCCAGGCGAGGGGAAAAAAACCCCAATCTACGTCAGATATAATATTTATTGGGAACCCAACACCGGTGTGGTCTCTTTGGCTTGTTTACCGTTGAAATGCAGTTTGCTCAAATTTGTAACCTACAAACTATAAACTTCTGCCATAACTCTGGAAGGGCAAATTGTGTCTAGATGGAACATTAAAATAAAAATAAAAATGAAAGGCTTACAAACCAACCAGCAAGATATATTATAAACTGAAGTCTTGGCTGGTTATATTTCAATTTCATCATAATATATAAACTATACATATCGTAACAGAACTAAATTGAATCATCATGGTTCAACCCTGCACACACTATTTAAGAATTTGAATATTGCTGATTACATTTTCTAACTTTTTTCCCCCCAATCTTCTCTAGTGATTAGGTACATGTTCAAAAACCTAGGGTTTTATTCAACTTAATTTAAATTCTACTGAATATATGAGAAGGATTATACCAGTGTTGAATTTTCTTCTTTCAAAATCATGCTTAATTTTGACTGAATTGTTCCATTTCAAATATTTATATATTTGTTTGTTTGACTGATTGATTTTGAAACATGAAATAATAATAATCCATGAAATAATTTTAATTTATCTTAAAGGGATCCCAATTTTTAAAATATAAAAATCAAGTGAGATAAATGAGTTTATCTCACTTGATTTTGATATTTTAAAAATTGAGGAAATATGCATAACAATTTTCATCTGAGTTTAGATGAGAGCAGATATAACATTTTCTCTGAAAACTCACTTTTAATGTTAAAAACAAAGTAACGTGGATACCAACTGACTGACCCCAACAATATACTTCCCCACAAATGCTTAAATTGTGTTCCAACATTTCCTTTTTTAAATAAAAAAAGTCAAATATTTTTTTCCTAAATATTTTCCTGAATATAATACTGAGCAGTAATATATTTATTAAGATTTCCTATGAGGCACATTAACTTACTTTGGATTGCATGGTCTCATTATGAGTTCCACAATGCAAAATTTTGCTTATTAAAAGAACACTTCTATATAAACATAGAAATAAAAATAGAGAAGAGGCTAGCAGGCCGATTATGGGTTATTTTTAGCAATGTAAGATATAAAGACTATTTTCCTTCCAGGAAATTATCCTTGAAAGAATGGTAAAGATCGGCCTCAGTTTGTATCCATTATAGTTTTCCTCATTCTTCAACTATTTACTGGGGGGAAATGCATTTCCGAATTCTTTCAAAAGTGGAGTGTGGCGTTCTTGCACTTATTTATTTACAAATTAGTCAAGGAGGGTGTTTCTCCTCTCAGTTGTACAGTCATCTTCATCAACAACTATTGCAAAGGCTATGCAAAAAAAGAAAGAAAGAAAAGAAAATCATTCTTTCTGGCCTTAGTCACAGAAGGACAGACAAAGGACATGTTGTCCTGCTTGCCTGCCTGACTGTATCCACAGTCCAGCTTACTGGACTACTTCAATTCAGAAACCTGTAGTCATTGGTCAGTGTCTGATCAACTTCCTGTTATGATGCCACTGCTCCAATATTTATTTACCTATTGAATGGCAAACAACAATAAAAAACAGAATATGAAAAACGGTGACTCAAGGAATGAAAAGCGGTTAATTGCATGGAATAGCCCACAACCAACCTTGCACGCTCAGGTACCCCAAGGAGACTTCCTCTCACCCTAGCCCAAGGCATAACACAACACAATGGAGAACACCGTAAAGTTAGAAAGGCCTCAACCCTGCTGGCCTTTCATAAGGTTCTAAAAACTTGCCTGTGTACCACAGCTTGGAACCTTCTGCATATACTAAGGGCCCTGTTTCTTGACTTTATTGTTAACTGGTTAATTATCTCAGCTGCTGTATATATTTATTTTGGAAGTTTTAGTTGTTTTTACAGTCTTGTATTTGTGAACTGCCCAGAGTCATTGGCTGAGAAGTGTGGCTATTGAAATTAAATAAATAAAATACCAGTAGTCCTCGACTTACAACAGTTAATTTAGCAACCGTTCAGTTACTATGGAAAACTGAAAAAAAGTGACTTATGGCCGTTTTTCACAATTACGACCATTGCAGCATCTCTGTGGTCACAGGATCAAAATTCAGACACTTGGTAATTGACTCATATTTATGACGGTTGCAGTGTCCCAGAGTCATGTGATCATTTTTTGTGACCTGACAAGCAAAGTCAATGGGGAAGCCAGATTCAACAACCGCAGTGGTTCACTTAGCAACTGGGACAAGAAACATTGTAAAATAGGGCAAAACTCACTTGGCAAATGTCTCACTTAGCAACAGAAAGTTTGGGCTCAATTGCCATTGTAAGTCCAGGACTACGTATAATTAAATATTTCACTTCTTGGAGGTTTTGCTTCAACATGGTAAAAACAGCTTTCAGAGAGATGTCCTTCCAGCTTGACCAAGCAGCTAGTTTACTTCTGGAATATTTCAACTGATTGAGTCAACATTTGAAGATTTTAAACAGGTTGGAGCCACGTCATCTTCTTTTCTCTCACAGTTATCTATTCCAAACTGCTGTTCAATTTGGTTTTATTTGTTCTGTCAAATCAAGTGAAATAGATGACTATTAAAGAGTGGGTCTTTTTAGTGGTGGCAATTTAGTTATGGAATAGTGTTTCTGAAACCTCTTTGATGGCCTTGCCTTACGAATACCTTTTTATTCACCGCTGGTCCAGTGATCTTCAGGTCCAAACTCTTGGTATCACATAGATTGGCTATTTTTGTGCTTGTAAAATTGGTTAGTTCAAAAAGGCTTTCAGGGTGCTCCTTATTTGTGCGACTTTTCTGCTCCAAACTAAGCGATAAGGATCAGTGAGGTTTTACACCATTGTCATTCTATTCTGCCATTCATTGTTGGCTTCTGATGTTGTTCAGCTTGAATGCCCCTCAAAGATTAGGCACCACATGCTCCAGGCATGCGGGAGAATGTGTGTGAAATGTTTCAATTACCTTTAAAATCTTGTTTAACATATTCCAGAAACACAGCATTAACCGAATACCCAAGTAGCATGGGAAGCCTATTCTGATTTTCATTGAGAGCAGATTTAAACACATGTTCAGAATATATTTCATAGACTACATTTGTAAAATTTCATCAGATTTATAAAAGTGGAAACCACACACCCAGAGTAGCAGAGCTTTGTGAAAGTAAAGCTTTTAACACCACTTGATCATAGCCCACCCTCCTCTGAATACCTAATACCAGTTAAACACATAAACACACTTATTGCATTTTCCAATGTGAAATTTATTGAAACCATTCACCCTGCATGTGTATCTGGGTACCTTAGAAAAGTATGCTGAAACCTCATATTGCATAATATTGTAAAAAATGTACCCCTAATTGAAAAGAGCTTGCCTAGATCATAATTCTTTCTCATGTGCTCATCTGGATCCAGGAGTTAATTAAAAAGGCTTCTGATGTCTTTAAAAGCATCCATCCATGGACCTTTTCCCGTAATGTATTATTATAGAATAATACATGAACTCAGTATAATATAAATGTTCTGCAAAATATTTGAAATAAGTACTTTCTTTCAAAGTACTTTCATGCTGATGATCTTTGAAGTATTAAGGCTATATCCTTTGGAAGATTCCTAAATTGCTTCATAGGCTTTCTGGCTGACTCCGTCTTCATGTGTGCATATACTACATGTGTATATGCATTTGTCTATACAGACCTACGCTTGCATTTGGACTATCAAAAAATTAGCAGGACAGACATACACATGAACACAGAGACATGGATACCATTGGAATCTGTTCCTATCTATGATGACTCCAAAATGATTAACATGTGTGTGACATATCATATCCCAAGCCTCATTCTTTTATGCCTGCATTGTGACATTGCATGTAAATCAGCAAGTAGTTTGATTTATGATGTTACGATATGCTTGTAGTCATTCATTCAGAGGTTATTCTAATTAGCCAAAATAGATATTTCCTCCCTCATTTCATAGTTACTGAAGGCAAATTCTTAGCTTGGTTTCCTTCCATAACTTTGTTCTGCAGCCATTATGGTCTTTTTGACATTGTATCATGGCTGCGTTTAATGATGATATCATTCTTAACTCGCCATGGCTTGCTTCAAGGATTCGAAGAGGCAATTTCATCCAGGCCATACAGTACCTCAAATGAACTTCCTCATCATGTTGGAGACCGTGAGAAGACAACTGTAAGAGTAATGGCTTTCTCCCCATAGATCTCCTTACTGCATGGGGCATAGTGAGACAGAGGTGATGTAACACACCGATGTTGGCAGGAACCACAACCTACAGATGTGCAATAAGTAGTCCTCCTTGTCTAAACATGTGAAGAGACACTTTTCATTTTTAGTCATTTAAGTTATTGTGTTTAAAACATTTGTATAGCCTCCCATCTTTCAGCCATGTCTAGGCAGCTCCCAATCAAATCAAATCTTTTCACAATATTTTTATGAACAGAAAAAAATGCATGACCTTTGTGCAATTAATAGTATTTAATTGTGTGTGTGTGTGTGTGTGTAAAAAATTGCATAAACAAAAAAAGAAGGGGAGAAAATCTCAGTTTTGTATGGTTCCTGTGAGTCCTTCAATGTAGGCCAATCATGAATAGACTACACAAGGATCAGGCTAGTTTGGGAAGTGAAAAAAACATTCCAGAAGATAATGGCAAACCACTGCCAGAAATTGGGCTTGCTTGCTAGGAAAAGTTTTAATGAACATGCACAGAACATGTACTAATAGATAGTAGGATTGTCAAGATCAGATTTCCTACAAATAATAATTCAGCAGAAAGAAAGACTAATTTAGCTGCCTTCCTCCTGTATTACTGTGCTACCTAAAAGACAAGTTGTTATTTTTGTTTTTATGCAGAGCACTATTTAAGTAATAGAGAGAGTAAGCCCTCTCATTGACGAATTCATTCTTCTACCTCCCAGGGTTTTCAACGTATTTCTGCTTACTGTGGCTCCCAACTGCCATTTCCATGGAAAAGACAGGCCTCTCATAAAGAAACGGGCCTCGTGGCCAAGACCAATTCCCAACTGTTGAAAAGCAGTTATCAACTTTATAGATAAATCAATGAACATCCTTCTGGTCCCACTGTGAGCCCTTATAGACAGTTGACTATAACCTAAGCAAAATGCTATTGACTTCTAAAATATAATATGTAAACAAGTCTAGAGGCAGCCATAATTATTTTGGATACTGATTTAATATTGTAACAAAAGATCTTTTTACGTTCTCAAGGTCTGCCTTTTTGGCTGAAGTCAGTGGAAACCTTGGATTGACTCTGCAGAGGAACCAGCCAAAAGGGGTCAAAAGAAGACTCGCACCACTGCTGGGTTGCTTGTCTGTTCCTCTCTCTCTGCCTTGGGTGAAGAAGCAGCACCAAGTTGCATCATGCCACTAACCTCCCTTCCGAAAAGCTATATAAAGCTTGCGTTGGTTGGGGTTGTTTTCTTTAATGACTTGAATCAAAGCGCTCAGTGAAAAACTAATGGTAGGTTTTCCTTTTTTTCTGATTGGAAATTCTGACATCATTGTCCAGTCTGGAACATAAAACCATCCATCAACTGCACTGGCTCTCTGCTGTTTCCCTCCTTCTCTCCCCTGGGAATTTCCCAAGTTTCCTGATGGCTTGATGAGTGGGAATATTGGCCTCCAACCAGGTTGGTTTTTGCTGTCATTGTACTTTGCAATCACAGCAGGGCTGCAGCCTCTCTCTCTCCCAGGTATTGCAGTGTCAACTCACATTATCTTCCATTTCGGAAAGATCCTGGAAGAAATCCCAAATCAACAGGAGGATCATTGCTTATTGGGGCTGACGGAGGCTTAATTTTTGCTTAGCTGGTCATCTTTTCATGGGTTCCTTCTCAATCCTTAATTGATTTCAGAGCAGGATAATGTGGTCCAGTTCTGCCTGTAAATGGCAACCACATGCTCAGGGCAAAGGGGGAAAAAAGATACTGTAGGTGCCATATCTCCTGCTCTGCTTCTCCAGAGATCTTATCATCCACTTCCTTTCCCAGTGGCTGAGGTGCAAATTCTGAAATTATTACAGTTAGGTAAGCTGCAATGCAGATAAGTGGAGGGCTTCCCCTAGATGTTGTCATCACAAAGACTGAAAACCAATACATTTGATGCTTCAATATAACGTTTGCCACTGGCATATTTTGGAATGCATCTCAGTTTCAAATATGTGTGTAAAGAATCTTTACCTTTCAATATATATATCAAAGTATGATATATATGCAAAGATATATATATATATCTTTCATGTTACTCCCCCAACCTGAGAAAGCTCTGCCCCTATGCATACCCTATCTTTTTCTTTGGGAATTAGGTGATTTCATAACTTGGTCTTCTATCAAATATTCTAGGATAGTTCATAAAACAGAAAGCAAAGTACAGTCTTATGTGAGTATAAGGTGACATCATCTTTTAGATGCTGCAGAAAGACCTTTAAAGTATAAATATATAAAAACCAAGACAGATGAGACTCAAATATCTACTAGAACTGGACAGCTACTTGTCTGAAATGGTATAGGATCTCCTGCTTGAGCAGGGGGCTGGACAAGAAGACCTCCAAGGTCCCTTCTAGCTCTATTCTGATTCTGATAGAAATGTTGTCACATGCTCAAAATGTCCCATACACGGGTTCCCTTGCTTTCTATCTCCAAAGTCCTGTTTTTACATTATTGGCAGTTCCACAGTGCAACCTAGTAAAACAGCTGGTTTCTGGAAGTCACTTTCTCCCATATGCACTTTTTAAGAGATCTGTAAAACAAATTAGGGAAAATGACTTCCTCCTAACCAAGAGACTACTTGAAGGCCCTCTTTTAATTTCTGATTTCATGCTGCTACTGCTTTCAGTTTCTGATCTCTTTTATTGACCAAACTAATTCTTCGGTTTTTGAATATATTTAAATCCATATGCCACCCTCCTGCTTTAAAACCTCACTCAGAACCCCTCTGTTGCAGCCGCCACGATGGGCTTCAAGCCAGTTGGTCTTTTCAAGATGGGCTACCCAGCATCAAGCCACATGGGCAATTCTTCGGGCTTGCCACCTAAACAGGATCTGTAATATTTGTCTGGAGAGCTTACCTTCCCGCATGACAGGCACTCAACTGTTTTGAGGTGACGTCATTGGACTGGATGCTACACCAAAGCTATCTAGACATATGGAACAGGTGTTATTTATTTTCCATTGGCTTTGATGGAACTTTTCAGATGTTGAAAAGGAAGGTACAGTAATTATGGAGATGCCATGGCACAACCACTCTCATTTTTCTCATTCTCCCAAATAAGGTTTCAAACCAACAAATCAAAACCAGGGAGGGATGCCAAACCCCTTGGGCAGAAAAGTCAATGAACCTTGCTTGAAGATGGAAAAGATCTGTAGACCCTGGAATCCTGCTATGTCTAATTAGGCAGGTGGCCACATATAGTGTAACATCACTGCTTTCTGGTGTTCCAGGAAAGAGCATCTTGAGCTACAATTAAAAATAGGCTGGTGACTGGGGTCACTATTAAAGCCATTCTCAATCAGGATGCCTCATTGCTACTGAGATGAAGCAAAGCCAGGGTTCCCCATATAATGGTTGAAGATCTTTTAATGGAGCTTTAGGTCATTTCTCATTTAGCACCTTATTCATCTTCTAGAACCATGATGGTGAACCTATGGCACGGGTGCCACAGGTGGCACACGGAGCCATATCAGTGGGCACGCGAGCTCAGCTCCGGCACACATACATGCACCACCCAGCTGATTTTCAGGCCTTCTGGGCCCACCAGAAGTCAGGAAACACACTGTTTCCGGCCTCCGGAGGGCCTCTGGGGGGTGGGGAAGGCCGTTTTTGCCCTCCCCAGGCTCCTAGAAAGGCTCTGGAGCCTGAGGAGAGCAAAAAATGGGCCTACCGGACCCACCGTGCCATCTCATGCCAAAAGCAGGGAGGGCGGGGCGCATAGAATTATGGATGTGGGCACGCATGCGTGTGTCCCCACCGTGCTCCCCCCGCTTTTGGCAACGATGGCAAAAAGGTTAGCCATCACTGTTCTAGAATCATCCAACTGCTATTGTGTCAAAATAACAATAATGGAGACAGAGTTTGTATTACTTCCTAGATGGCTAGAAAATGTTATGAAGGAAGGACGAAGATGTTGGTTACGGGTAGCCAGGAGAGATGGATCCTTATGTAGAATCCCTTCCCTTTTCAGTCACAACAAGCCTTTTAATCTTTTGGTAAAACTAGATATACTTCCAGCTTGAATTGAATCTGTCCTGTCGTATATTCCTCATTGTGCCTTGTTATCCTGTTTTCAAATGTTACCATTTTACATATGGTAATTGTATGGTTTTATGAATTTGTTGTTGGAATTAATATTTACAATTCCTCCCTCTCCATAAAAAGGCAAGTAGGTACTAAATCAAAACCATTAAAAAGCAAAAGTTAGAATATTTTGGACATGAGATGCAATACCTGGAAAAGTACGGCATCTTTCACTTAATCCTCCAGGGAAAGATTGAAGGCAAATGAGATCCAGGCAGAAGAAGAACATCATGGCTTCAAAATCTAAGGGATTGGTTTGGACAAAACTCTGCAGCACTTTTTCGTGAGGCTGTTGATAAAAATAGGATCGCCAACATGATCGCCAACATCCGATGACAGATATGGCACAAGAAGAAGGTACTAAATAGGAAAAGATTCTGGATGAGCTAAGAGATAAGTTTAAATCAACTGATTTGGTTATTCAGGCTTTCAACCAAGTCCAAAAAAGTTGATGGGTCATTCTAGGAAAAGGCTTTGAAATGAAATGCTGATTGCAATGACAAATCCAACTCTTATTGTAAAAATCCTCATGATAAAATGCAATACTGTGGTCAGCTAGGTGCTCCAACACTTCAGCTGCCCAAGTGTTAGCTTTCATAACATACCACCACTCTGCATCAGGAAAAGATAGATTTGAAATGGGAGCATACACTATGCACGGCTGTCTGTCTGTCTGTCTGTTTGTGAGAAATCCCATCCAAATTCACACATTGAGAACAAATTCTAGGCACGATGCCACCAGGAAACTGTCCAGTTCCATGTACCCTCTGCCCAGCTCTGTCAGACTGGCTGCAGAATAATTTATATTATACAGCTTACCTGGCCAAGGAAAACATTATTTGTGCCCTGTAGCAAGGAAGCTCAGAAATGAAGGCCTTGTCCTGCTTTTGGGGCCTGATCATACATCGTGGACTGTCTCACCTGTAAGAGCCTCCCAGCAACCAGCAGGAGCCACTTTCTGCTGTTGCGATGTGTCAGTCCTTCGTGGAAGTTCTAAAAATAATCAGAGTTGAAGGCTTCTCTCCTTTCTCTAGGCAAGCTATAAATGTTATTCCTTGCTTTTATTTTCACCAATATGCCAAACCATTTCAAGTGTTAAATAACGGCAAATAAGCCTAGAAAATAAAAGATCCATTGTCAACATTTTGGTACGTGTGTGTGTGTATGTATGCGTGTGTTAGAGCTGTTATTAAAATGCATATTTACATTTACTCTGAGAGTTTCTTTAATTTAAGAGGGGTGGGTGGGTTGGTTTTTTTTTTTTTTTGCATGCTCCATATTAAGTATTTTAAAAGAGAGTTTCAAGCGTAACTTTATTTTTAAAAAAATGTTTTTGGCTATATCTCTGACTACTGAAAATAAATGTAGAACAAGAATAAATGGCTTAAACATACTGAGTGACCAAAAGTAAATTCAGCCAGATTGGTGCTATAAATCCAACTGGATTTCTCCAACCCAATCATTCCATCCAGAGAGTGAAGCCAATTTATCCTAACTGTGTTTTTCCTTTTGCCAAACTCACTTTGGCTCCTACCTTTTCTTCAGTGAAGGAACTTTCAGCATGAACCTAATGGCTCAGTGGAGAACATATTTCCAACCATTCCAGTAATTACTGTTTCAAAAAAACAAAAAAAGTGCACCATACTTCTCTAGGTCTAAAGTAATTCTAAAGTCAAGGGGTTTAAGCTAATCAGTCTCGACAACAATTCTACTGCATTTATGCAGATTATCAATGATTCCAGAGCTACAGCTGAAGAATACCAATATGGAGATGATTATTCATTCATACTTGAATTCATCATAAAAGTATCTTCTATGAGGAATTGCTTTCTGAAGTTTCAAATAATTGAGATAGGCATTGCCAAAGGAAAAAAAACCACCTTTCATCACCAACTTTATCTTACGGAAATAACGGTAGAAAATGATGTCTGTGTTGAGAGGTCCTTGGTGCTCTCTGAGCTTGGCTGTTTTCTTGCAGACATTTCATTAACCAAATTAGGTAACAACATCAGTGCTAGAGTTGGGGTAATGAAACGTCTGCAAGAAAACAGCCAAGCTCAGAAAACACAAGGACCCCTCATTCCAGCCCTGAGCTATAAATATGCTCCTTTATTGATGTCTGTGTTGTCTACTAACTTCAGTGGCCCTGGTACTTTAGCAACCCTTGACCCATTACCCATAAGAGACAGCAGAATTTAGATGGTTAAGGATTGACTCTGTGTCTCCTCTTGGTCAATCCCTCTGCCAGCTTTTTATTTTTGAGATTGTTAATCTCAGGACCTTTCTTCAGACTTCATTCCCAGCAAATGTGCATGGGACACTTGCTTTCTGATGCTCCTCTTGCAGTTAGCTAAGCACTAGGCTTCTTCTATCCTTATCATGCATTTGCTTGCATAAATTTCCTTTCTGCGTCAGTGCTAAAACCTGCTCCTGCTCCACTCATCATTGCTCAGGTTAAATCCCTGCCCTCAGGAACGCTCATCTGCATGCCCAGAGCTTTCCTTCCAAGAATCTGGAAACTATTAGGATTAAAGCACAAGGACGTCACCGTGTGAAACTGCTTTTGCTGTGAGGCTGATTGCTGAAAGGTGTCCATTTCTTTCTTTCAAGTGACTTGATCTTGACTCCCTTGTGCACTTCCAATTTTCCTCATGGAAACACTATTCCACTGCTGATGGCAGGATCTTCAAAACCATGAGCAACATCAAGTTTGTTGGTTGTAGGAGAGTGTTAGACAGTGCTACGGTCCTTTGGAATATTAGTTTCATTTCCAAATATAAAACAGGATATGATGGAAACAATATATTAATTTCTTTTACAAAAATAAAAAAAGACCATAGCAGAAGGAAATTGTTTGTCTTTTATTAAGTGTGAAGCAAATCTACCAGGCCTCTATCACGGTGGTGAAATTTTTTACTACTGGTGGGCATGGCTTAGTGGGTGTGGTGTGGCTTGGTGGGTGTGGCAGGGGAAGGATACTGCAAAATCCCCATTTCCTCCCTACTCCTGGGGGAAGGATACTGCAAAATGACCATTTCCACCCCACTCAGCCAGAGGTGGTATTTGCCAGTTCTCCGAACTGCTCAAAATTTCCACTACCAGTTCTCCAGAACCTGTCAGAACCTGTTGGATTTCACCCCTGCTCTATCAGATTTGAAGGGAAGAGCAACCATTTTAATTTTGCTTCTCATTTTCCTTACTGAACTATAAAGTGAGCCACACTGTTTATGCAAAGGTCAGCTAAGCTTTGAGAAAGTCATCTTTCTAGATTTTACATTCTACCGGTTCAATAGAAATACCAAATCTTTGGGAGAATTTCCCCTATTGATAGCTCTCATTGCTCTAGTTATTTTCTTCAGGAAAAGATCAGTTGAAAATACCCAACTTGCGAGCAAAACAAATCAACACACTCATTTGACTTCTTAGAAGAGTGGGATATAAAAATGCAATGCAACAGTCTGCTTTATGCTGAGATACGTAAAAAAAAAAAACCCCATGCATTATAGAAATATTCAATACATTTCAGATCATGGGCACTTTCATGTTAAAATGTTGCAAAGCAAATTTCCAATGAATGCCTTTGTAACATGCAAACTCTACAAACTATACAAAATTGAAGAACAATCTGGGGACTCCTTTCTAAAGAATAATAAATGGAGCTTGGAGAAAAATACCAGTCTGATTTCAATCACATTCATATTTATATTTGTATTAAATTCAAATTAAATAATAGCTAACATCTTTATTCTCCAATCGCTCTCTCTCTCGCTCTCGCTCTCTCTCTCTCTCTCGCTTACTCTCTCTGACTTTAGAAGTTATAATTTGGTTACAACTTTTTGAGGTGTCTGGAAGTCACACCCAAAGGTTTCAAGAGCCCTACACAACGCTCTGGATTCATATAAAATCTTTTGAGTAAATTCTTTCCTTTCCTGCTGTGGTCCAGAAGAAAATTCCTTCTGTCAATACTCTATTTTGCTTGAGAGAAACTCCCTCCCAGTAATTGGCAGTCTTCCCAATTGATGCTACTTGAATGTTTTAGAAACAAAACAAGCCAAACCCAAACCAAACCCCTCACCTTCAATCACCCCCCCCCCATGCGTATGAAATATGAATAGGATTCCCCTGTATATCCAGCTGTCCATTCCTCTCCTTGTAATCTCCCAATCATTAGCATCTTTGATTTGGTAACCCCACTTCATTGACTGAGCCTAATACCAGAAACCCATGTTAAGTTAACTGATGAGTGAAATGAAAAGGGCAGATGAAGAGATTCCTAATTTAATGTGAGATTTAATGTTAATTTTGGTTCAGAAAACGTTGAAGTGATTTTGTTAAACATGCCTAACAAAATTAAATGGCTTTCAACATGAATGACTTGCTAATATGTGTTAATTCTCCATTGTGTTTTGTGAACCTGGTACTGGAATTTTAGAATTTTGAAAGCATTAGCCAGCTTTCTCCAACAGAGCCTAAAGGCTCCATGCTATTGAAGGCTACTTTATTGGGACTTTCAAGTCCAAACTTAATGTATAATTGCAAAGAAAAACATAACTATTCTTCTATCAACTCTTATTTTCCTCGTTGCAGTCCCTTCAAAATTCATGTTTACAGATGTTGATGTTTTTCTCATATAAAAATATTATGCACTTATATAAAAACAAAGAGCTTTAAATGTAGGAACTAGGGTGAGGTCTTAAAAATGAGAGTGGCTGATGGCAGACATTACCCAAAGTTATTTTGTAAAATGGTTCTGTTCCTTGTTTCCCTTCAGTTGACTCAAGAACTATAATAAGCTCAGGAAGATGAAAATGATGAAACTCCAGCCTCCAAAGCAGATATGATAGGTCTATTAAAAACCAAAGAGATTATTGATTAAATTGGGTTTTGAGAATTTTGCCATAGTCATTGGGCACACAACTCTTTCTAAAAAAATGCAGAGGAAGGGAAAGGTATGTAAAATGTTATACTTGCAGTGTGGTTTAAAAAACTAAAATCAGCCACAAGCTTTTGATATAAGAATAAACCCAGAACCTAAATTATTAGTAGCATCTAGTTTACACATACCACAGTTTCAGCAACCATCAGGCAATGGGCATGTAAGTGAGCAAATAGTGTACCTCACACCCTGGGGTTTTGTTACCAAGTACATTTAGTGTTTGCCAATTGACAAACATTGCAACTCCATTAACCTTAGTTAATAGCTTGTATTTATTTGCCTGTTTATTATTATTATTTTTAAAGAACAACTATTGGCAACAGCAATCTGTCAAAACCTCTGCCTCAAAATGTTGTCGTTTATTATTATTTTTTCTCTTCTAGATATATATATATATATATATATATATATATATATATATATATATATTCCAAGGGCTCAGAGTGGATCTGAGGTCAGATTTTTATTTTCAGGGAGGTTGGAAAAAGAAAAAAACGAAGATAGCAATAGCACTTAGACTTACTGTATATACCGCTTCACAGTGCTTTACAGCCCTCTCTAAGCAGTTTACAGAGTCAGCATATTGCCCCTCCAACAATCTGGGTCCTCATTTTACCCACCTCAGAAGGATGGAAGGCAGCAGAAGTAGTCTGCAGTGCTGCACTCTAACCACTGTGCCACTCCACCTAAGATGGAGGTTAGCTGCAACCAGAAGTCTCCTTTCAAGGATAGATATGAAAACCTCTGACTCCATTTTCCTACCATAATTGTCAGGAATATTAGAAGCTATGCTTTTGCTGTGCAAAGAAAAAAATGTCTTTTTTTTTTCTCTGCACAGAGAGAGAGGATAATAACCCAAGACTGTCTCCCAGGTTAATGTGTAATCAACCCAGATGTCTTTTAGAGCTTCTAGTCCCTTGGAATTATCTACTCATTTCCCTTATACATTTGAAAGAAGAGTTGGTGATGTCCAAACTTATAATTCTCCAAAGCACCTGAAGGCAGAACAAGAAGCAATGGATAGAAACAAATCAAGGAGAGAACCAGTCTAGAACTAAGGAGAAATTTTCTGACAATGAGAACAATTAATCAGTGGAACGACTTGTCATGTGTGCTCCAAAACTGAAAGTTTTTAAGAAGAGATTGGACAGTGATTTATCTGAAATGATATAGGATTTCCTGCTTGAGCAGGGGGGTAAACTAGAATACCTCCAAGGTCCCTTCCAACTCTGTTATTCTGTAGTTCATGATTTCCCTTACTTGTGACTTCTAGACATAATACTGCCACATTTTGGTATCAATCCATTTAGAATCATCTCCTGAGATGGGGAGGGAGGAAGGGAAATGATCTTTCCCTGTGAATGCACCAAAACAGACCAAAAACTATTTTAGCCATTTTCTCTTACCTCAAATGAACTCCAGCATCGTCAGGTTTTAGGGCATCTCAAATTCCTTGCTGAACCTACAACTCTCTTTTGTTACATTTTAAAAGGGCCCTCCTTCCCCCCAGCTGCCCCAAAATTGCAGATATCACTCTGCAATGGGCAACCTCCACTGTCATGATTATTTTAGATCAGGGGTGTCAAACTTGTGGTCCACGGGCCAGATGCATCACACACTGGCCACCCCCACCCCCATTTTAGCGAAGGGGGGAAAAGTCACAATACATCACATGACGACAATGTGACACTGCAAGTATGACACCCCTGTTTTGGATGGAGATCCAAGGACCAAATCAGGAACTTTGTACTTGAACAAATCCCAAGTACCCTCCCTGCTCCATCTGTGGCCTTTCCTTTTCTCCTGCCAGCAAGGTTACCTGGAAGAGTTAAACCAAAGTTAAATGTCTACCAAGTGAGGACTAGAAGGGACACCTGGAAAAGGCTGGGCCTCTAGAAGTTGACTGTTGGGCAATTAAATGTTCTACTATGTAGCTAAGTCCAGCACTGAGCTCTTATTTGGGGCTGTTTAAAAACAACAACTCCAGGTCCATTTTAAGGAACCATTTCTAACCGTGTTATTTGAGGTGTGGAATCTAGCAAATATTTGCCTGGATTGTTGTGAAAAATAAATCATGTTAAACGTTGTATATTTTAGAAGCTCCAATCGAGGGATGGGCTACATGCCATCTTCCAGATGTTGTTGGTGTTCCAGAACCAATAAATTCTAACCAGTTTGACCAACAACACAAGATGGTGATGGAGTCCCAAAGTCTCTGAAAGGCTGTCTGTTGCCACCTATTTCTTCTGTGCTCTTTTGCTTCTACAAAATGCAGTATCAGAATGGATGTAGAAATCTGTCATCTCTTCATAGTTCTTTAGTTCTTATGTAGAATGCTTTTAATATCCTTTTCTAAAACCTTTTTAAAAAATTCTAAAAATAATGGTGGTTCACATTTCCCTCACATAGATCCAAGTAGGAGAGGTTTCTCTTGTGCTCAGTTCATCACCAGCAGAGGGAAGGCAAACTTCAGAATTGGTGGTTTCCTCTGTTTTTTTTTTAATATGGGATGTTTCCATCTATCACTGTATATTGACTCTTGTTATGCTTCCAATAATAAATCATTTGATGATGTCATATTGTTACATTTAAATCCAAGTATAAATAAATGACCCCTTCCATAATGGCACATAAAACAGTTCATTTTGATTCACTCTACAAACTATTTATGAGTTCGCTTGCAGTTTTTAGGGATTTTACAAGAGAAGATTCACTGTTACTTTCTGGCCATGCTCCAGATAGGACATGCTAATTTTGCCTAATTCCCAAAGACATTTGGTAAGAATACTTCATAACACATGCATACAGTAGGTCTCTCCCATATAAATACATATAATTCTCTTATAAAAATTAAAGGCACTGTTTTATGAGGTTTTCTAAAACAATAGGATAGTAACTTTCCTTGTTAAGGTTGTTCTATTGTTCTGAAGGCCTCTTTTGTAAGTAGACTTTAATGTGTATATTGTGTCAACTGCACCCATTATAACAAAATTATAATTTCACACATTGTAACAAAGATCTAACATTATTTCCCGAAGATTATTAACTTTAGACAAAGGCTGAGGTAGTTGATTCAATCCAGTTTGAACACTCCTAGATCCAGAAGAGAGTTTAATATTTATCAACAAGGCATGTGAGTGATTCTCTGGATATATAAGCATTTCTTTTTTTAACAAAAGTTTTACAAAACATGTAAAAATGAACACCAACTAATAAAGAGCAGAAGCAGGAAAGAAAGAAAGAAAAGTGCAGAAAGGAAAAAAAAAAAGAAAGCTTCCAATTTCCGTTACAGCAAATAGAAGTGCAACTACAAAAAATATTCTTTCTCTATGGTTATAAACAATTTTTTTCTATTATCCTTTTTTTATTATCATCAAAGCCACAAATCATAAGTGTGGATACACAAACAGAGAAGAATGGGTATGGAAGTGAAGAGAGAAAAATAAAATTATATCCAGCTGTGTGACTTGGACCAGTCACTATCTCTCAGCCTAACCCACCTCAAGAGGTTGTTGTGGTGGAAAAAAAATAGGAGGAGGGAATATTATGTACGTTTGCATATGTAAGTTTGAGTTATTTATAAACATAATAAAGGTGATATAAAAGTCTAAGTATAGTACTTTTAAAAATATACAGCAATAGTGATGTGTTTAATTACAAGAGCATCTAAAAGTTAAAATTTAGAGGAATGGATTTCATTTCAAATGAAGAAAATAAATAACTTATCATACAAGTCCTGCTGCTGGATGAAGAAAGACATACATTTATTTTTTCAGGTTGATAAGAGAGTTTCATATTTTTAGGGCAACGAAGAGAAGTATACATGGTTGCAAGTTTCCATGGGGACAGAGTCCAGGTTTTCTATCTTCCCAGTTTGCAGATGAGAATTTTTAAAAAAAAGTCTATTACAGAGTTTATACAACAGTTTTATTTTGTTTTCCTTTGGAAAACGAGGAAAATTGTACAATCCAAGTTACTGATAGACTGAAAAGGTCTCTAGCCCCAGCTACCAAAATAGGTTTAGAGGCCACGTGCAGATCATAGAGTATTTTGTCTGTGTATTTTCCCCTATTGCCATAGAGGCAAACAAAGAAACAGAAAAAAAAGAAAAGAAAAGAATGAGAAAGATGAAAAAAAACCCTAAAATATGCATCTGATTGGAATGGAGCATTATTTAAATTGGGAGGAAAGTTACACTGTGTAATACGACATAAAGGAAATTTCACTTTAAGGTGAGAAACTCTAGAACTGCTTATTCAGCCTTCTGAAATAGTTGAATAGAAATACAACTATTGGGGCATGGACGATTCCTACATTTTTAAAAACAGCATCAGCCTACAGCCCACAATTATGTATTATATCACTTTCTATCTGTGCAGAATCAGCATAGATGCTCCATGTTGCTTGGGAAGAAGGAGGTCTGTTTTTCTAGTGGAAATCATTACAGAAAAAGATGCACCTTTTGAGTTGGGGCTTCCTCTATAGGGGCTACAAATATAGATTCAGTTCAGAAGCACAGACTGAATGGGTGTAAATGCGGTGATGGGATTCAGTCGGTTCTGTCCGGATCGCATGAACCGATAGCGGTGAGTGTGGGAGGCTCTGCCCACCCGCCAGACGTAATACGCAACTACTGCGCATGCTACTGCGTGGCTCTGCGCAGAAGGTGCACAACTACTGCGCAGAAGGCGCACATTTGCGAACCAGTAGGGTTCAACCTAGCAATTTGAAAGCACGTAAAAAATGCAAGTAGAAAAATAGGGACCACACTTGGTGGGAAAGTAACAGCATTCTGTGCGCCTTTGACATTTAGTCATGTCGGCCACATGACCACAGAGATGTCTTCGGACAGCACTGGCTCTTCGGCTTTGAAATGGAGATGAGCACCGCCCCCTAGAGTTGGGAATGACTAGCACTTATGTGCAAGGGGAACCTTTATCTTTACCTTTAGGGAAGGTAAGTGAATCCCACCTCTGTGTAAATAATCTACTGGATATCATTCTATCTGTCTGGGTCATATCTTATATGATGCACACCAAAATATTTGAAAGAAAAATCCAAACACCAGAAAAAGTTCTAGTTGGGGGAAGATAATAAAGACCAATAATTAAATTCAATCCAGCAGTTTCAGTCAAGAAGTCAGACTATTCAATAGGTTCTTAATTATTTCAGATAAAGAAGGAGAAAACCAGTGTGAACATTATGTTTTCCTTCTCTTCCCATATAGGTTCCCTATTCAAGATGCTGTTTCTCACCTACATAATTCTAGTTTACCTAGGCTTAGTTTCTTGAGTCAATCATTGTCCTTC
Source organism: Ptyas mucosa (assembly GCA_012654045.1). Taxonomy (NCBI): domain Eukaryota; kingdom Metazoa; phylum Chordata; class Lepidosauria; order Squamata; family Colubridae; genus Ptyas; species Ptyas mucosa. The sequence continues at coordinate 10,310,261 of WNWU01000020.1, forward strand.
CCTACTTTGGAGACATTATATTATTTATTAATTTTTTATGCTGCTCATTTCACTTAGAGAAATGACTCTGAGTAACTTACAATTACTTTTATATATGAATAAACACAGTGCTGTTTGTTTAACAGCTCTAGTTCCTGTATGTCAGCTCAGAATTAAAACCCATCTTACTCAATTGAGTGTATTTCCAGGTAGACGATGGTATGCTTATGTTTTAAGGTTCAATGTATAATAGTTTTGTAAGCAGTGGTATATGATACCTCAATTCAGTGGTGGGATTCAAATAATTTAATGACCGGTTTTCTGCCCTAATGACCGGCTGGGTGGGTGTGGCCATGGTAGGCATGGCAAGGGGATATAACAGGTAGCACTCTGCCTCCTCTGGGAGCAAAAACATGCTGCAGAGAGATCGCACTGTACCGCCCCCCCCCCCCGTGTCCCATTTTGGGCCTAGTGGGCTACCCTGCACTTACCTGGGAGCCAAAACGGGGCACGTAGGGACTCCTGGAAGGAGTGGAGCAGGAAGGGGTGCCAGCAATTTAACAACCAGTTTGCGCGAACCGGCCCAAACTGGCTGAATACCACCACTGCCTCAATTACTCCTTTAACAGACACTCAAAGACAAAAGGAAATCATTAAAAGTGCTCAGCAGCCATGGGACAATAGTGCTCAGCAGCCATGGGACAATAGTGTAAAAACTGTTGATTTATTATTACCATAGCTTTTTAACTTTTTCTTTGTCTTTTGGGTGACTTTTAAAGGAAAAAATATAATTAATAGCAATTTATCAAATAAAGTTTACTATAAATTTTTTTAAAAAAACAATATCCAATTACTCTAAGAAGTGGTGTCTTTTAATGTCCAAAATTTGAGTGTGTGCATATTTTAGATAAAAAATGAACTCATCAGGTAATAAAAAGGGGAATAAACTGTGTTCATCATATTAACCCCCTAAATAACAGACTAGGCCACCCAAAAGCTGTATTTCTGTAGATTTAGTTTAGGCAATATATCACGCCTGAAATCTGCCAGGTGGTTGTAACTATTAACTTCTCTCCCCACCTACATCTGCTCTTGCAGAATATATTTCATACAGTTAAGATTGGTTGCAAGAAGAATTTTGCTGCTGCCTGCTATCTATGATATTATACTATTGAATTTCTGTGGGTTTAGGGATGCAAGGATTAGATAGTATATTATGGGGACAAATCCATCTAGGGTAAAAAGAAAAGAATTTGTTTTCCATTTACAGAAAAATGAATAACAAACATTATGAACAGCCTTCCTTCAATTACCATTTGATTTTTTGGTCAAGAAGGTTCTCACCATATTAACAAAGATTCACTATAGGAAAACCTGAGATATTTAGGTTATCTTGAGAAGTCATGCTTGGCCCTGCCTTCTTAGAACACAACTTCACCAATATTTTTCTGAGAAAGTGAAAACATGTGCTACTGCCTGTTGCTTTACAAGGGGTATCTTGAATCATCGCTGGGTTTTTATTTTACTTTTTGCATCTAACTAACTAGAAAGCATAACCTTCCCAACATACCATACTAATATTGTTAGCCACAATTGTTGGCATGGAGATAAGGGACTTCATTTAACTGAAGATTAACTTGCTAAATATCTGTGATAATGGCTATCACAAACTCCAATTAAATAGCCTGGGGCTACTTTCAGCTATTAAAATGTACTGTGGTTGTTTCTGGAAAGATATTGCACTGCTTTGAGGTTTTAACTGGGCTGCATTTATTTTTCCTGCATGAACAAGTAGCCCACTTCTAAGACAGAATTGCTATCTGCAGCATATGTGTACTAATTGCTTCCATATCAGTGTGACATACAGACAATGCTGCAGAAGTGAATTAGGAGTGAAACTAGATTATACAGAGTTACATATTCAGCTGGAAGCCAGCAGGTATGTAGATGGACGTACCGAAGCCATCAGAAAATGTAGTTCACTGGTTAGACAGTGATAGGAAGGAAGGAAGGAAGGAAGGAAGGAAGGAAGGAAGGAAGGAAGG
>WNWU01000020.1:10318658-10344065 GCA_012654045.1 Ptyas mucosa
TTCTATTCTATTCTATTCTATTCTATTCTATTCTATTCTATTCTATTTTATTCTATCTTGGTCTTAAAGTCTTTCATTTTACTTTGGATTCTGATATGGTAGATGATGAGGCATTCAGGGATTTCCTTGGTCTTCAAACAAACAGCTATCATTCAATCCTTGATAAATATTGGCTATATTCACACTTGCTGTTTAAACTGTTCCTTTCCTATACCCATGGTAGCTTGATTCTAGCATATTTTAAGAAAACCCTATCCAGATTGCCAGTTTCTCTTTGTGCATCAAATCCAATTGCAGCACAATGCCATTTACAGATTAGAGAGTCACACATTTTTTAAAAAATCAAATCAAATCTGAGAATGATTGACATTATGAATTAAAATTAAAAGATCAATGGCAGCATTCTTTTGTCCATCTTTTAATAAACAACCTTTTTCACTAACTCCATTCCTACATATAAATGTTCCTACAATTTAAAGTTGTTTTCAGAAGTGTACATTTCAGAAGTGTAAATCTACATAGCCAATTATTTATGAAAAGTTGGAGAGAGCGAAGGAAATGTTCAAATGGATATAACTGTAAAGCATGTTTTCTTTAATGCATTTGAGGGCGGCTATATATTAACTGATGGAATATGATGGAAAAACATGTCAGAGTGACTTTTAATGCACAGGCATGCCAGATGGACTTCCATAATTTGCTCCACTAAACAGCATGAAGTTAATAAGGCAAAGAAATTTTATAGTAGCAGCCCTGCTAAATCCTCTGCTGAGTTGTCCGTTGCAAGCATAGACTTTTCCCAAGAAATAGCAGAAGTATTTTCAAACACAGCTTCATTCTCATTAGACTCCTTGGGAAAGCAGTGTGTTGTAATTCAGAATAATAAGAGTTGGAAGGAATCTTGGAGGTCTTCTAGTCCAACCCCTTGTTCAAGCAGGAGACTCTACCATTTCAGACAAGTGGCTATCCAATTCAATGGGTTTTTTCATATCTGTGATAAAGATTCTAACTAGCCAAGTCCTATTTGGGAATCTTCTGACATCTAGCTGAGAACTGGATTATTTCCAGAGATCTATGATTTACTGTTGAGCCTGTATATGAAGTCTGCTACTTAACAAATTCCTTACACTTCCACTTTTGCAGGAGTATAGGCTCACTCCTGGATACCAAGGCTTAAACTAAAGCTATAGACATTCTAGCATGCCACAAACTATTGATCAGATTATCCATGCCATATTCCATGGTCAAGATCATTTGGCAATTCAGCCTTAAAGATGAACAGCCGGTTCCCCAGGTGAGACAATGTCTACAACAACTACTGATCTTGGTATCTGTGGCAGCCCAAAAGTTTGCAACCGTGACTGGAGACATGACTGCAGCTGCTGCAGCCTTCCAATACCTCCTTACTTGATAAATACAATGGGAATTTAATCAGCACTATTGTATCTTATTCTGTTTGAACTATGCATCTTCCTGAAATCTGGTGATCTGTCCACTGTCTGATGAGTAGGGCTGAAAATTAACCTGCAAAATGAACAACCCCTATTTGATTCAAAAGACTTCAGATTTAGAGAACTGTACAATACTGGGGGAAGAGTTTCAGCTATTTGCTCAGGATTTGGACAGACTGGTATGAATAAAATTTCTAAGTTAACCCAGAAATTCTGACAAAAACTGCTTGTCCATTGACCGAAGAGCCAGGAATTTACAATATAGGAGAGAAAGGAAGATGCTATGACTCCCCCCCACTTCCTTCCCCCGAATTCACATAGCTGAGATTTCAGAAGTTGAACCAAGACACATAGGATCTTGCAGATCTCCACTATTTCCCTAGGAAGATTGGTCTTGATGTCCACAAGAAGAATATTTATATCCTTCTACCTGATAGTTTCACACCTGAATGCCCTGCTAAGGTCCCATTTTCTGGCTCATCAACAAAGTGTCATGCTTGTGGAAAATGGCCATTTTGCTTTAAATGTTCTAAATCAGCTTTGTCAACAAAGACTTGTTTGTTCTCCCACCCTACTAGAAATTGAGTGAAGCCCAGACATGCTATACTACCCATTGACATTTAATCAGCTGTGTTACATACAGACCCAAAATAAGCTGCATGTCTTAGTAGGGTCTAGTTCAGGGGACAGCAACCCACGGCTCTGGAGCCACATGTGGCTCTTTCATCCCTCTGCTGTGGCTCCCTGTTGCTGGTAGGCTCCACAATCGATAGGGTTTTCTGTTAGGACAGGTAGAGGAAAAGGGATGCCACGCTAGGAGGAGACTCTATGGTGGGGGGGAACTGGACTTCCGGTCAGCTCCAGAATTGAATGGGGGCTTCCAGTTAGGACCTTTGTGACTCTTTAAGGTTGCCGACCCCTGGTCTAATTCCATTGATAATTTCATTGAAGCCTTCTAACCCAGTTAAATATGCTCTGCCCTCTCTGCTCTGTTAAGAGCATTGCTAGTTGGTTCTTATGCTCAGCTCCCACCACAGAGTTTATGGAATCTTTGCTACACCTTATTGGCCATTACCAGAATTCCTTGTAACTTTACTTGGCCTCACCATTGGCTTTTTCTTGGGACTGAACTAATAATAAATTCACCATTTAGATATTCATTTGGATCAGGAAGACGTTTCCTTTGATTCCCCAGGTTGAAAAACTCGCAACCTGAAGGGTGAGAAAATCCCATCACTTATCACCTGCTCATCAAGTACATCCTCCTGTTTTCCTGGACCATGCTTGATACATTTCTAAAAGAAGAAGCATAATCATTGTCTCCCCTAAGTGCTTGTGATTGAATTTCCATCTCATTTCTGCAGCTCACATTCTCACAAGATCCCCTACCAATATATGGTCAGCCTGCTTAAGGAATTAATACTATATTGTAGACCAGAATTTGCACAAATGATGCAAATTATATGCCATTTCTTCTTCCTGCCAGGTTTCTAACATTTTGACAAGAACAATGGCTCCATAAGTGCAGTCCATGATTTACTGACTCCTGGACTCTGTAACCTTCGGGAATACTACTATTGCTTCTCAATTCTAAACTCTTGGAAAGATTGCAGGAAGCATGCTTTTTCCAGGCTGAATTTCAGGAGGATTTAGAATCACATGAAAGAAGAGAATTAATATTTAACTTTTTCTTATTCTTGTTGTGGAAAACTTGAAAGTATGGAACACCCTAGAGATTGGGGATAGCCATCCATCTTTAAAGATTTATAAATTGCAATTTTCATAGTTACGTGGTCAAATTTCAGGTAGGTGATTTGATGATTTACTTTGAGGATCCCATACTTTATGATAATAAAATTTGACTTAGTTCTTCAACATTTACATGATTATAGTCTCTTGGCTATAGTTTTTGCTCTTAGGATGGACTGTTTGGGCTACTATATTTCTTCCACATAGACATATATGAATTATTTCTGTGTTCTATAGTACGCAGATCTTTTTATTATAAATGTCTTCCTAATTACTTAATTGTGTTGTATAGGTGAGATTTTGCTAATAAGTAAATTCCTGAATGTAGAGTTTAATGTCTGAAAACTACAGATATATTATTATGGCTAGTATGAAGCCTAACAAGTGTTATGTAAATATATTTCAGCTACCCAAAGCCATCAGAGAAATCACCAAATATATGTTATGTCCAAAAAGTGACCAGAAGAAACTTAAGCATTGAAAATCTGAATCATAGGTATATAAAGAGTTTGAATAAAGTCTGCATTACTGCTCTGTTAATGACAATCAACAGCTATATTAGGACTTCATTCTTGTCTTCAACAAAAATTTTAAGTAGTCAAGTCTGGAGTCTTTTGACAAGTCTATTTGAAGCAACAATTAAAGGTTGAATGTCTGTTAATCTTTATTGAAAGCCTTCTCCCCCCTCCCTCCCTCCCTTCCCCCTCTCTCCTTTTATTATTTTTATTAGTCATGCCACCCACTCTCCAAGGACTCTGGGCGGCTTACACAAAAGATAGTATACTAAATAGCATATTGCCCCCAAAAATCTGGGTTCTCATTTTACCCACTTCGGAAGGATGGAAGGCTGAGTCAACCTTGAGCCGGTGAGATTTGATCCGCTGATCTGCTGAACTAGCAGTCAGCTGAAGTAGCTGCAGTACTACACTCTAACCACTGCGCCACCTCGGCTCTACCCTCTCTCCTCTACCCTCGATTTTCAACCTATCTAGCGGTTTTGATAGGACTTTTTTTCTTCTCAGATACCATAGTATATTTTCTTTATGTGCAAATCAGTTCTTGTACACCAGTTAGATCTATGTACTTTCTAAGTAGCTCGTAATCTGGACATTGAAGCAATTAGATGTGACATCTACAGAGTTATGTTTAGCCACTTGTACCAATGGTTTTCTGAGCTATGTGCATCTTGATTATGGAGTTCAGCAAAGATGCTGTATTTTACCAGTCACTTTAAGAACTTAAATATGTAAACAAGTATACGTTCACATTTACACATACACAAACTCACAAAGAGGGTGTATGTATATGCAGCTGCAGGGGTGAAATGCTCCTGGTTTGGACTGGATCACCCGATCCGGTAGCGATGGAGGTGGGTGGTTCGGAGAACCGTAGCAAAAATCCCTGCCCCCCCCCATGCCCAGTTGAGCCGCGTGATCATCAGAGGCTTTTTTTCTTTTAAATGCCTCTGACTATCCAAGCTCTGACGATCCCACCTGAGTTGCCTTGATCGGCAGAGGGTTTTTAAAAAAACCCTCTGACAATCAGGCAACTCAGCTGGGATCGGCACAGCCTTTTGAAAGCATTTTTTTTACAACCTCTTCACTTCCCCACCAAGCCATGCCCACAGAACCAGTAGTAACAAATTTTAGATTTCACCACTGTGTAGCAGTATTAGCCCAAATTCTTTCTATGCTTAACACTATGGATAAAATTTATGTTTAATTCATTATCAGAGTAAGTTGAATTTTTTGTGGTTTTTTCCAAGCTATTATTTGATTGTATTGATTATGTTAGCCAATTCAAATGTGGATTCATGAGATTGAATTTTACTGGAGCTACTGAAATGAAATGACCAAAATGAGAGGACATGAAAATAAGGTTTTTAAGACAGACCATTCCTCCTCCTTTTTCAACTTGAAGCTAATGGAAAGTTATGAGGTTTTAGGTAAACAGATTGCATGTGCATTCTTAAACACAAATAGTGGCAAACAAATGTAAATATTGTGTCTGTGTTAGAGGAAAAAAATAAACTAAAGTCCAAGGTTGACCTTGCATAAACTTTGATGGATTCACATTGATCCCCTTGACTGTTGAAAAAAAAAATACAGTTAAATTTTGCATGAAATTTCCTGCTCAATCATGATGGTGTTTTAGAAAATGCAGTTTTTCAACCATGGTGGTTGCTATTTTGTGTCTAGAATTTATTTATTTTACTTAGTGATATGGAGATTTAAGAAACGACAACCAATATTGATAAACTCAGCCCACGTGACTCATTAAGTGCTTGTCTCTAAGTAATGTGAACCCTAACCCATATTTCCAGGAGCATGGATTATATTACATTGTTTGGGGAATTCAAGTTGTGGACATTTTCACAACATAGGGGCTCTTCTTATGATGAGAATTGAACAATTTGTACCATGGATGACCTTTCCTTGCAAATATGATACATTTGGCCCTTATTTGAAAAGTTCATGAAAGTTTAGACACACACACACACACACACACAGAGAGAGAGAGAGAGAGAGAGAGAGAGAGAGAGAGAGAGAGAGAGAGTATTAAAGACATCTAGGTCCTGTACATACATTCTCAATATTAAGATATATTTCAGGGTTAAATGAGAGCAAGCATTATTTGAAGAAAAATCTGCCATCACTTTGAAATCACTTTGAATGATTTCAAAATGTCTAAGGCTGTTGATTTCAGAATTTTAGACAGGTTTTCCTCTCCTCCCCAAATCCAACTATTTAGCATGGTAACAGATCACACCACTTCCATGCTGCAGCTTTTATAATCTCCCTCAATCATCCAAAATCTGCATTGTGACCCAGTCATTTCAGCAAAATTTTTGAATATTTTCATCTGCTGGAAAAGGAGAAATAGGGGCATGCTTTGGTGAGCTATGCAGAAAGATTAAGGAGGAAAGAACGGAGGAAAAAAAATCAACAACAAATCAGGTAGGAATATGAGATTTCTATAGTTGAGGATATTCATAGTCATCCCAGACAGCAAATTAAGAGAATTACAGCAACATTTGCCCATCTATTAAGAGATTTAACACTCTGTGTGTGTGATCTCCCATGTCTTTATGCCTGTGTTATATATTCTACCATACATACTTAAGCTGCTGTCAATATCTGGCCAACTAGGACTAAACTATTTGACTGGGGAGACTGTTTGAAGTCTCAGGATTGTCACGTAACCTGAAAAGTTGACTGAACACCCCAGAAGAAGGCAGTGGCAAACTACATCTGTAATAATGCCAAAAAACCCTTACATGGATGAAGTCACCAAGAGTCAAGCTCGACTTGAGGGCGCCTTTACCTTTCTACGTGCTTACATTTGCAAATTACATTTTTCTCCATTCCTTCAGATGTTTTACAAATATTCTAACAAACCTTTCCTCCACCCCATCAATAAATAAATAAAAAAAAAGTAAACCCACACAAAACTCATTTATCTCAGAAATTCTTAAGACACTGAAGAGCAAAATTACGATCAGGATATTTGAGGTCTTCAGCTTTCTGCCTCGGAAGACCCTTCCTTGCCTTACAGTTCACGCCATGTGAATGCCGATTGCTATTTGCATGAATGGAGCTTTTGTCCAATTCATTTGGAGTTTCCTTCTTGCCACAAATGTTTTGAAAAGCAATTAAATTATTTGAAAAAGTAGCCAGTATGCCTGTTCTCAAACAGTAGCTACATTTAAAAGCAGTAACCCTTGCTGCTCCACTTTATTTTTATTCCAAAGGAAATGTAAGTTTTGGTCTGCAGTCGAACTGTGACACACAAATACACACACACACACACAGAGACACATCAGATTTGTGACAGGAGAATATCTACCATTGAGTCTTAATAAGATGAAGCGCTGCTGGCAGCAGTCTGAAGGTATGTACCTATATATGTCAGGCTAAAATAGATTCTGGAAAACAATTGTGTGGAGGGGCATCTGTCCCCTGTATTGGGACAGCACTGAATATCTTGATCTCTAAGGTAAAATGACAAGGGTCACCTCAGTGATAAAATACATAATGATAAATAATTTGGAGTGTGCTACCTTTTACTGCCCATTCACCTCAGCTAAAGTTAGAATTTACTCTGCCTCTCTTTCTTAGTTCTCTGTCATCAGTTTTTGAGGTGGGGGAGAAAATAATATTTTTTTCCCTACTCTTCATCTGCAATTCCAAAAACTGAGCTTCGCTACAGATAAAAAAAGATGGAACAGACAGAGAGATGGACCAATGGAATACTTGATTTATATTTTGTATGTATCTTCCATGTACAATGATAAAGTATAATCCACTAGGGAGCTACGCTGGCATTCTAATTTGTCTAGCCAAGAAGTGTAGTAGAGACTGACATCATTAGTTTACAAGAAAAAGAGATGGGGGTTAATTTTATTAATACAGCAATAAATAATCAAATAGCTTTGGAAAATAAAAAAGAGAGTTTCTGCCTGTCTCTGAAATGCTGCTGCTGTTTATAGTGTCCCTTAGAGAAAGTGAATGTAGGGCAAGTGTCAATGCAAATTGTAAAATACCAACAGATTCATTGAATATAATTACAGATAGTCCTTGACGTATGACCACAATTGAGCCCAAAATTTCAGTTGCTAAGCAACTCAGTTGTTAAGTGAGTTTTTGCCCCATTTTACAACCTTGGTTGTCACAGTTGTTAAGTGAATCTAGCTTACATATTGACTTTGCTTGTCAGAAGGTTACAAAAGTTAGTGACATGACTCTGGGGCACTGCATCCGTCATAGGTATGAACCAGTTGCCAAGCATCTGAATTTTGGTCACATGACTATGGAAATGCTGCAATAGTCATAAATGTGAAAAATGATCATAAGTCACACAGCATAATTAATTAGACTGAACGAAACTTGAGATTCTTTCTAAAATGTTTTCCATTGGGGGGAAAGAGGGTTTTCTGCCACTGATGCTATAAAACATCTCCCCATGCACTTAAAACATAGAATCATAGGGCTGAAACAGATCTTGGAAGTTTTCTACTTCAATCCCCTGCTCAGGTAAGAGATCTTATACCATCCCAGTCAAATGGTATTCCTCGCAACGTATTACACGTTTAGTAATTGTTTAATAGGAGTCCTGGTGGCACAGTGGACTAATTCACTGTTATTAAGATCAGCTGCTTGCAATTACTGCAAGTTCAAATCCCACCAGGCTCAAGGTTGATTCAGCCTTCCATCCTTTCTAAGGTAGGTGAAATGAGGACCCAGATTGTGGGGGCAATAAGCTGACTTTGTATAAATATACAAAAGTATGAAGGCTATTGCTTAACACGCTGTAAACCGCCCTGAGTCTCCGGAGAAGGGCGGCATATAAATCAAATTTTAAAAAAAAAATAGAACCATGGGGCTGAAAGGGTCCTTGGAGGTTTTTTACTCTAACTCCCTGCCCAAAGTAAGTCGTTTCATACCATCTTGGAGAAATAGTAGTCCAATCTTTTCTTGGAAACATCCAATGATGGAACACCCACAACTTCATGAAGCAAGCTTTTTCACTGCTTAATAGTTCTCACTGTCAGGAAATTTCCCCTTAATTCCAGGTTGGATATTCCTCTGAGGAGCTTCCACCCATTGCTTCGACCTTCAAGTGCTATGGTGAATAAATCAACACCCTCTTCCCTGTGATGGCTCTTCAAGTATTAGAAGACAGCTAGCATGTCTCCCCTAAACTTTCTCTTTGTTAGGCTAGACATACCTGGTTCCCTTAGCTGTTCATCATACGATTTAGTCTTTAGGCTCCTTACCATCTTTGTGTTTGATTTAGACACTCCTTGTGCCTTCCACGGGCATCCTGGATCTCTCCAGTGACACTTCCTATAGAACCGTGATGGCGAACCTATGGCACGGGTGCCACAGGTGGCACATGGAGCCATATCAGTGGGCACGCGAGCATTGCCATAGCTCAGCTGCAGCGCGCATGCGTGCACTGGCCAGCTGATTTTTGGGCCTTCCGGTCCCACCAGAAGTTGGGAAATGGGCTGTTTCCGGCCTCTGGAGGGCCTCCGGGGGGGTGGGGAAGGCTGTTTTCGCCCTCCCCAGGCTTCTAGAAAGCCTCTGGAGCCTGGGGAGGGTGAAAAACAGGCCTACCGGGCCTACTGTGCCATCACATGCTGAAAGCGGGGGAGGGGGAGGCGCAGGGGTGGGGGTGGGACACATTGAACTATGGATGTGGGCATGCACATGGGCAATCTCCCTGCGCTCCCCCCGCTTTTGGCACGCGACGGCAAAAAGGTTAGCCATCACTGCTATAGAACATCCCCCCACTCCAGGAGGATAAATTTATTTATTTAAAACATTTCTATAGCCACCCATCTTATAATCATTTCTGGAGGGCTTTCAATCAAAAATGGGTGAAGTATAAGTAATATGCTAACCTAATGGAAAAATGATTGTGTTCTAATAAAATAATAACAGACTGTTAAAGACATGAGAAAGGAAAGGAATTGCCTTTTTCATAAATAAAATTGCATAAATAAAGTGATGAGGTGACAATATGCACGAGGAGGAGGAAGGAAAAAAATCAGCTAATCACACCATGATCATCACAGGGATCTTAGTCAGGATTCAGGACTAGAGTCTTGGTGATAATGAAAAAAGGCTGTTCAGGGGGAAAAAAATTACATATCTCTTCATCTGCCACAACCTCTATCCACTCAAAAGGCTGTGACAAGAGTGAGAGAATAAAGATCAAGTTACAGAGTTACTCTGATTTATGACTATTTAAAGACTCTGATTTAAGGAGTTCTTGATCTCTGAACAAGCACGAAGAGGTTGAATTTGTTCGGGTTTTTGTGTTGGGAGAACACTTTTTGACATAAAACATCATTTTGGGCAAAGTGGTAAAGCTTTCAAATATTACAATAATTTGCATATTAAATGCAGAGCTTCATCCGGCATTTTGGTTTGGATAGAAGCAAGTTAGAAATGGTTTGTATGATACTGAGTAAATTAAAATCTACTCTTGAATGGGCCCCAATCAGCACTGAATTCAAGCGTCATCCTAAATTGCAGCAAAATGATACTTCATAAGACCCACTGCTAACCATCTTACTGGATATTATATGATAGAATTAAAGTCTAACATCATGAGCTGAAGTATGCAGGCATACCAGTCAACGTAAGGCTCCACTAACATATCACACTTGTTTAGATAGGATTTACTCATATAGATTCAGATGCCTGAATTGAATTCTAAACTTCTTGAAGGTAATAAATCTTGCCATGGCTCTAAGCAAAGCAGCTGTGGTATGATGGAACAAACCTGGGATTTCCAATGAATAGGGTTGGGGGTAGAAAGTAAAAACAAAACAAGTCCATGGATGGAAGGAAAAATATTCCCTATTGGCTTTTTAATAATATTTGCTCACCGTTCGCAAATCTTATGTCAAAGAGAACAATTTAAAGCAACAAAAATAACCCTGGCTGCTTGTTTTGGATGCAAAATTGTCCCCCAAGCTTGCTCTGGAAATCCCCTTTCTGCAAATTTCCTTAGTCTTCATCCATTCTGCATAAATAGCTGGGAACTTAAATTGGGTGTACGAATAACAAAATAACCGAAGGGACCTTGGAGATCTTCTAATCCAACCCCCTGCTCAACCAGGAGACCCTATATCATTTCAAACAAATGGTTGTCCATCTCTTCTCAAAAACCTCCAGTGTTGGAGCACCCACAACTTCTGGAAGCAAGTCCTTCCACTGATTAATTGTTCTCACTATCAGGTCTATGATGTAGTTGTTCTCCTTAGTTGTAGGGTGGTTCTCTCCTTTATTAGTTTCCATCCATTGGTTCTTATCTTGCCTTCAGGTGCTTTGGAGAATAGGTTGACCCCATCTTTTTTGTGACAGTCCCTCAAATATTGGAATCAGCCGTGAAATTCAATTTTTTTTACTACTGGTTCTGTGGGCGTGGCTTGGTGGGCGTGGCAGGAAAAGGATACTGCAAAATCCCCATTCCCACCCCACTCTGGGGCCAGCCAGAGGTGGTATTTGGCAGTTCTCCAAACTATTCAAAATTTCTGCTACCGGTTCTCCAGAACCTGTCAGAACCTGCTGGAGTTCACCCCTGATTGGGACACTGCTAATTATTTCACCCATAGTTCTTTTTAATTAGACCAGAAATTCCTGCACCAATACGCAAGATACATCAAGTGAATTTATTTTCAAGAAATGATGAATGACTGGGAAACCTCCCTCGGTCCTTGCTGCCTAACAGGAGGCAGGGTGGTTAAAAAACAGAACAGGTTCCATCAGTCCAGGAAACATCCAGGATGGAGAGAAAATGCTGAACCCTGCGGCTTGATAAGGAATCTGTGGCTTCTCTCCCTCCACCCTTTTTCTTCTTGGGCTTATGCCCCACAGAGCTTGCATTACCTGCAGCAACTGAAAGGAATCAGTCCATGTGCATGGCCATCTCCAAAGTCTCTGGGTACACAAGTGGAGCCAGAGGGTCGATTTCCTCGGCTTTTACATACAGCCTTCCTTTCAGCACCTTCCTTTTAACACAAAGGCCAACTTATCCCACTTCCCCACCCACCCCCTTTCTCCAGCCTGTAGCCTGTATAATGAAAAGCTCTCCATGCACTGGCAAGTACGGTCTTATGCCACCTCCTGCTCCTTCTCCATCTCCACCTCTACCCCCCATCTTTCTCAATCCCTTGTCTGCCAACAAAAAGAGATTTAAACCTGGAATTTATTGAGGAAAAGGGACTTTCCTTAATAGGAAATCCTGAGCTGCTGGTAACACTGTGAATAATCCTAAATCCAGAGACATCACTGGGTCGTGTGGGATGTTACAAGCATTGAGACCACTCTGTTGAAAGCCTGTGAAGTGACACAAATCAGAGTGCTCTCCCACCCTCATGCCTTAAGGTGACATAATAGCTTGAGAATAAATGCAAATGAGTTGCAATTACTTTGGCAGGTGATATGAGAGTAGTTTGAAAAAATGGGGGACCCTGTCAATTGTGACATTGACCAGAATTTTTTTTTTTTTTAGAATTTATGAGCACTAATTTCTACCTAGTGAAAAGGTAATGGAGCAGCTCCTGAAACAGTTCACCTTTTTCTCTATTGGGTAAAATGAGCAATCATTAAATCTGGAAGAGCCCCACAAAAAGTATGAAGCATAGCTATAGAATAGTCAATACTGCCAGTGGCTCTGTAAAAGAGGCAACCAGAACCAGTTTGTTCTAATGTCATCAATACTATTGTGCCTTAAAAAGGAAAAAGGGCATGGATGAAGCTGGAAGTGTGGCTAGAAGTGGAGACTGGGTCCTGACCAGGGGTGAAATCCAGCAGGTTCTGACAGGTTCTGGAGAACCGGTAGCAGAAATTTTGAGCAGTTTGGAGAACCAGCAGCAGAAATTTTGAGTAGTTCAGAGAACCAGCAAATACCACCTCTGGCTGGCCCCAGAGTGGGGTGGGAATGGAGGTTTTGCAATATCCTTCCCCTGCCACGCCCACCAAGCCACGCATACCAAGCCACGCCATGCCATACCCACAGAACCAGTAGTAAAAAAATTTGGATTTCACCACTGAGTCCTGACCCTTTAAAATGGGTCAGCTTGGCAAGCTAGATGTAGCTCATAAGGCACGGTTTTCCCATCTTTGTGGCCTGGCCCGACCTGTGAAAGTATGTGTATTTTCTGCTGTGTAATGATCTACTGTCAATATTATGTGTCTCAAGCTCTTTGGTTCATAAAATATTCCATTTCCTCAATACAAGCAATTTAAATTGAGATTGATAGTTCAGGATAGGCAGAAGTGTACTCAAAGTTTTCTCTGCAAAACTCTCTATTGACTTTGCAAGTCATAGTCCTCACCTACCATGCAGTTACTTGGATCCTTCTGAAGTTATAAAACAGAAGACAGTTCCTAACTAACCAACAGTATTGTAC
Source organism: Ptyas mucosa (assembly GCA_012654045.1). Taxonomy (NCBI): domain Eukaryota; kingdom Metazoa; phylum Chordata; class Lepidosauria; order Squamata; family Colubridae; genus Ptyas; species Ptyas mucosa. Next base: position 10,331,787 of record WNWU01000020.1, read on the forward strand.
TATCCAGCGAAACATTAGCTCATTCATGGATCAGTTGGATCTTGACTTCCAGGCTGCTGCTGTCATTATTATTACTATTATTCTTACTCAGGCCACAAAATATAAATATAACAGGAAAATCTTGCTCCCACTGATTTAGACAATGTATTGTTCCTTCCCTATCACTGTCCTGCTACTGTGGATTAGACATTACAAAATAATTAAGAACTGCCATCTGTCTATAAAGTATATCTCAGCCCTGATTATAGAATTGGCTACTGAGAATCCTAGGAATTAAATGGACCTGTACAACAAGTGTATGAGTAGTGTACCCTCTGTTCAAGAGAGCTATAATCTTCTGGTGCATGGAATTCAGACTCTACGGTTCTTCTGTATGATTTTTAGTCAATCGGAATAGAGCTGGAAGGGACTTTGGAGGTCTTCTAGTCCAACCCTCTTCTCAAGCAAGAGACCCTATACCATTTCAGATAGGTGGCTGTCCAATCCTTTCTTAAAAACCTCCAGTGATGAAGCATCTACAACTTCTGAAGGCAAGCTGTTCTCCACTGGTTAATTGTCCTCACTGTTAGGAAGTTTCTACTTAATTCCAGGTTGCTTCTCTCCTTGATTAGTTTCCATTGTTTCCTGTCTTGCCTTCCGGTGCTTTGGAAAATAAGTTGACCCTTCTCTTCTTTGTGGCAGCCCCTCAAATATTGGAATGTTGCTATCATGTCACTTGTAGTCCTTTTTTTTCTATAGACTGGCCTACCCAATTTCTGCAACCATTCTTCATATATTTTTGTCTCCAGGCCCTTAATCATCTTAATTGCTCTTCTTTGCACTTTTTCCAAGTCTCAACATCTTTTTTGTAATGTGGTGATGAAAACTGGACGCAGTAGTCCAGGTGTGGTCTTACTAAGGATTTATAAACTGGTAATAATACTTCATGTGATTTTGATTCTATGCTTCTGTTTATACAACAAAGGATTGTATTATTATTTTTGGTTGCTGCCGCAGACTGCTGGCTCATGTTTAAGTGATCGTCCAACCAGGACTCCAAGGTTTCTCTCACAGTTACTGTTTTTGAGCAAGTTTTTGCCTAATCTGTACTTGTACCTTTGATTTTTCCTGCCTAAGTGTAAGGCCTTGTTTTTCCTCTACTTTAAATTTCATGTTGTTGGATAGGGCCCATTGTTCAAGTCCGTTAAGATCTCGTTGGATCCTGAGCTTATCTTCTGGGGTGTTGGCTATTCCTGCCAGCTTAGTGTCATCTGTAAATTTGATGAGTTCCCTTCTATTCCCTCATCTAAGTAATTTATGAAGATATTGATATTGGATATCAATCAAGATATTGGGCCTAAGATGGAACCTTGTGGTACCCCACTGCTTACTTCCCTCCATGTAAATGTAGCACCATTAAGGACTACTTGTTGAGTAGAGTTTGTCAGGCAGTTACAAATCCATCTTGTGGTGATGCTGTCTATCTCACATTTTTCTAGTTTATCAAGAAGGTTGTGGTCTACTTTGTTGAACACCTTGCTGAAGTTTAAGTATACTATGTCCACAGCATTTCACTGAACTACTAATTTAGTCATTTTGTCAAAGAATGAAATAAGATTGGTTTGGTATGGTAGTTTTTAGCCAACCTGTGCATTTGGGCATCTATTTGTTTTGAGATGCCATCTGCTTTAGTCTCCTTTCCCCACAGCTCCTCCTTTGTTTTCTCCTTCCTAAGTTATGTACATGTTCTACTGATATTTCTTCAGCTACTATTTTTTTTAAAAAAAAATACTTAAGAGATCCTGTTTTGGTTTTCATTTTATTCTGAAACAGGTGACCCAGCTTGAAGAAGCTGATGGAGTTATCAGAAAGATGCTGATGGAACTATCAGAACTATTTACCATTTTGATATGGTAGAAAATGATATTTTATTAGTTTATCTATTTATATTCCAGCTTTATTATTTTTTATAAATAACTCAAGGCAACTCAATAACCTAACACATCTTCCTCCTCCTATTGTCCCCAAAACAACAACCTTGTGAGGTGGGTTGGGTTGAGAGTGAGTGACTGGCCCAAGGTCACCCAACTGGCTTTCATGCCTAAGGTTGGATTCAAACTCACCATCTCTGGCTTTCTAGACTGGTGCCTTAACCACTAGACCAAAGTGGTTCTATATATTCAACTTAACAATTACAGCAATATTGTTTTGTAGTCTGACATGAAAAAAGTGGAAATAATCATTTATTTAGAAGCAGTGATAAAATTTGCGGACTAGAATAATAGTATGCGGTAGGTAACCATTTATATTATTTGCCTTCTTTAACCATTGGTTTTTTTTGTGGACACTCCACAATGTTAATTATCCACTTGGGCTTGATGATGATGAAGAAGATGATGATGATGATAAATTGTTAATACTGCAGTTATATTACTAGGCTGATAATTTCCTATTTTAGATGGAATATTATGTTGGTTATATTGAGAAATGGTTTTGAGCTAATTTTTTTTTTATTTGATTTATATGCCGCTCTTCTCCGGAGACTCAGGGCGGTTTACAGCGCGTTAAGCAATAGCCTTCATACTTTTGTATATTTATACAACGTCAGCTTATTGCCCCCACAATCTGGGTCCTCATTTCATCTACCTTAGAAAGGATGGAAGGCTGAGTCAACCTTGAGCCTGGTGGGATTTGAACTTGCAGTAATTGCAAGCATCTGATCTTAATAAAAGTGAATTAGTCCACTGCGCCACCAGGACTAAATTACCTCAATAATATATGTTTGGAAATTAGAGGAACCATCCATGGAAGTGCTTAGAGAGAGATGTGTACCAATTTAGCACTGAAACTTTCTTTTATTCTTGAATTTCTATTTGAATGAATATTGCTAATACATTCTGCCCTCCAAAATTGACATTCTAGAAGTCCCCAAGACTGTCTTATGTCTGGAGCTCCCAAGGATCTGTTGATTTGCTTTGATAGCTCCATTGCGGAAGTGGGCATTCTACTCTTTGCCCAGAGTTTCTGTATTTGTTTTTATAATGTTTATTTTTTAATGTGAAGTTTTTATATTTTTATATATGTTATTTTTTATCTGTTGTTTTACTCGATTGTAACATGGCATCTAGAGTTGGTTTGGGTGAGATGGGTAGCTATACACATTTGATAAATAAATTAAATATTGTTAGGTATTTTTAGATGGCTGGGATATCACATTGATTTTATCATGATGTATGCTTGATTTTTATAAGATGCATTAGTAGGGAATACAGGTAGTCCTCAAGGTACAACCTAATGGAGCCTGCCCAAAGTCAAAAAATTCATCAAATGAATCAGACCAATTTTACAAATTTTTAAAATTAAATTCATTAATTGAATCAAAGATCTGATTTACTTCCCCCCTCCAATCAGCTGTTTCCACCTCCACCGATCAGCTGTTTCCGGTACAGCTGAAGGAGGAACTAAATTGCCTCCAGGCAGCTCCATTTCAAGTTTACAAAAAAACCCATTTGCTCAAGCGTCTTCAGAGAGCTGCCCAGAGGGGGATGGGGCAGTAATTTACAGAACTTCCATTGCAGTTGCTTTAAAAAAAACCTCCACCTGCCACTTAGCTTAACAGTATCCAGCCAGCCACCCAGTGGGAGATGGGGGAGGGGTTTTACAGAACTCTCGGCTTGCAAGAGATGGAAGGGATCTTGAGTCATCTAGTCCAACCCACTGCTCTCACAAGAGTATTTCTGATAAATGCCTACCCAGTGTCTTCTTAAAAGCCTCCTGTGATGGGGCACCTACAACCTCTGGAGGCAATTTAGATTTAAAACCTCTTTAAAAAAAAAAAAAACCACTGTCCTACACAAGCCTCTCCAGGCAAAATCCAAAAACTCATATAAATAGCTTGCAAATTTGAAAATAGAGCAGTTTAGAGAAGAGATATAGCACACAAGATTATAGAATGCTTTATGTAGATGCTGGCAAGTATTTCTACAAGCAGTTTTAAAGCAAACACAAACAAACTTTATCTTTACAAAGAACTGTACTTACAAACACAATACTGTAGTTTGCAAAGTATAGTACAGTACTTAAAAAGAAGCAGAGCAGTTCCCAAAGTGCTTACAAATAGTACAGTATTATAGAGTAACAAAAAAAAATTTTTTTTTTAAATGCTTACAAAAAGAAATTCCAGCACCTCAGTTCTCAAGCCCAGGCAGCAGATCCTACATACACCACTAAAAAAAAACCAAAAATACCCCCAAGCCTTGGAGCCGGGCTGGCTGCAAAGACACAGGATCTTGTTTGGCCTTGTGACCAGGGACCAAAAAAACCTGTCGGCTTCAGCCCAGGCAAGACACAGAGTTAAAAATGGTGGCGGCTGCAGCAGTGACTAAATCCAAGTCACATGGCTACAGAGCAGAGGTGGGATTCACTTACCTTCCCTACTGTTTCGCAGATGGCCGGCCTTCTGCGCATGCACGCATGACATCCAGGCAGGTGGGCGGAGCTTCCCGCAGTCGCTGCTACCAGTTTGCGCGATCCGGACAGAACTGGCTGAATCCCACCACTGCTACAGAGGCCTGCTTTTGATCACAGTTTTGAATTTCTAACATAAGTATCCTTTCTGAATACATTCATTCTGGTGAAAATTCACTGAAGGAACTCTCGTACCCGGGGAATTACCTGTACAAGTTCATAAAATGGAATTTGCCTTTTTTGGAATGTTTTGAATTTGAAGCTGTAAGATGAGGACCACCTATTATAACATTCAACGGCAAAAGTGCAAATGTTCAGAAAACCTTAGAAGAAGAGGAAAAAAATGTGTTTCCCCTCAGGACTGCAGATAGATAAATGATTGAAGCAAACCTATTCATTCAAATACAGTGAGCTCTGCTATGATGGCAAGTGGATTTTATTAAAATATGACCACCCATTTTAAAAACGCAATGTTGGGAGGCTCACAAGAACAATACTCTCCCAAAAAACCACAACACAACCAAACAAACTTGGAGCCACTGGTTCACCAGGGCAGGACTATATGGAAAATGCATATCTCTTAGGTCCCATTAGATGGCTGCATTTAAGGGAAGGACCTTAAACTTGGTTACTCTATCCAGCTTGAAGGACAGAGATTGCCTCAGGGAGATGCAGTTCCATAAATAAATTAATACACTTATTCTGTAAATTATAATGATAGTATATATAATTATTACTATTTTGGGTTTTTTTTTTTTGTTGCAACAGAGACAATAGGCTACGCAGCATTAAACTTTAGTATGACTTTTCTTTTGATGTGATCTGACAGTCCACTATATATTACTAGCTGAGCATAGCAAAATGTATGTTTAATTTTTCCCACTTCGTTGACAGCAGTTTCAGTATTTCGTCTGTGAGTGAAAATCTCATTGAATTCATTTGATTAAGTTTTTCGACTCCTGGCTCCCACAATGTTTCTTTAGAGGAAGACAGATGATGAGTGATTGAGTGAGAGCATGTATGATAGAATTAGCACACACTGGCTCTTTTGACCAAGGAAAAATGTGTATGTTGGTTTAAGGGAAAGTACCCCTTAGGATTTGGGAAAGCAAAACATTGCAGCCAAGTTCTTTTGGTTCAACTTGGGCACAGCAGCCTGTTCAGTGTAAAGAAGAAGAGCACTCGATTTAGAAATACTACAGAAATCAGAAATACTACAGAACAGTCTGATCCCCTTCCAGGTGCTGAAATGAGTGATTAGAAGTCAGTGATTCCAAATGAAACAAGTAACTGATCACTGTAAGACAAAATGCATTTCCAAAATCTGCCCACTTTGTTTTCAGCAACATCAGCTAAAGCAATTTATTAATATAATAAATGATTTTTTGATTTGAGATGAAAATAAAAAAAATATTCTAATCACTTGAAAGAACATAGAACATACTAGAAGAAAAAAGAACATTTAATAGGTACTTACCGTATTTTTCAGAGTATAAGATGCACCTTTTCCCCCCCTAAAAGGGGGTGAAAATTTAGGTGTGTCTTATACACCGAATGTAGCCCTGCCCACCCACTGGCCCCCACCCTTTGGCCTCTGCCTTGCAGTAGTTACCTCCTTGCAAGCAAGCAGCAAGAAAAAACAGCTCCTTTCAGCTTCAGCACAGCCTAATTAGCACAAGTTGATTGGATCGGCCTCCCAACTCTCAGCTGATTTGCTCTCAGATGTTTTGTGCAGGGCTCTGCTGCTTGCTGCAAAGAGGTAAATTGCTGGAGCAGATTTTTTTTTTCCTTCTGCTAATCAAGCTATGTTGAAAACGAAAATGAAAGTAAAGCAGGCTGTTTGCTTTTTGCTGCAACGTTGCAAAATTGAGCAGAGGCAGAGGGAGATTTCTTTTTCTTCTTTTCCTCACAAAAAAGGTAGGTGGATCTTCTACTCCCGTGTGTCTTATACTCCAAAAAAAATCGGTAATTTATCATCTGGATCTTACCCATGTGAAACAAACTTTTTTGCTCATTTCTGTGAGGATCCTTGCTTATCAAGATTCTTCGTTACAATATTCCATAATTTTCCTTTGCTTTTTCCATGCCTCTTTTTTAATGGCTCTCTTGTCTGTTGTCATTATCCCTTACTGTCTTAACAACTCTTATATGTAAGATATAAAGTATGCTTGAGGTTTCTCTATAGTGTACATCTATATATTTAAATCAAGCAACCATGAGATGCTGCAAATGGCTGTTAACATGGGCCAGTTGCCAAGCATCCAAAATATGGTTTTGTGACTTCAAGGGGACGGCTGGCTTCAGAACTTCGGAATTGGTTGTAAGTACTTTTTTTTTTGGTGGTTGGGGGAAGAGTTAATTGTAACTTTGAACAGTCGCTAAGTCAAAGACTACCTCTATTCAAAGAAGTGATAGGTTAGCTTTTGTTGGATATATTAATTAGACTCGATAACCCTCACCTGGAGGTGCTTTAATTTAGATTCCTGAATGTCTATGGAGATTCTTAATCATCCAGGTCATGGTTGTCCCAAATGTACTTTTCCAAAAGGCAATTGGATTTCTTTGAAAACATTTTGCTTCTCATCCATTGAAGCTTCTTCTAACAGTAAGATTCTAACTTACTTTTGATTCCTGCACTTAGCATTTGGTGGGACTCAGTGCTTTATGTGGTCATTTCCATTTCTGTGACTTTAATGAACGCTCTCAGAATTTCCTATGGATTTGAGAATGATCCGTATTCCAAAATTATTCACCAAATTTGAGGACAGAAAAATTGAGTGGACGTTTCCCTGATATCTACAGAAAAAATGAGATGACTTCCTTAGTGACAGGATCCATGAGAGGATGCAATCCTTCATGTTGTTCTCCCTTCAAGCTTTTATTGAAATATGGCCTCTAAAAAGATGGAACATTTTAAACATTCACACATACTCCTTGTGACTAAAGAATACCACACTCAGTCCACACGGATTTGTCTGAAACTTTCTCCTCCTTTGAAAGTTCTGAAACAAAGTCTCTTTGATTCAAGTGAGTGTTGTAGTCAGAAAGTGCAGGAGAATGTCTCAACTCAGCATTCATTTGAAGTGCCTTCCTTTGTCTGATTTTGAGAAGTTTTGTTGGTTTTAACAATGAGCAAGAAAAGAATGGTTGTTCCCCAAAGTTAAACTACATCCCACTATCAGCTGAAAATATTTTAGATGATCATGTAGCATTTTATCCATTGATCAAATACTTCTGCATTTGATCATATATAAGTCTACTTTAAGCAGCAGAGTGGAAAAGAGGTTGAAAGTGAAGTATCTATGGTCGTAAAAGCACATAGAATGTAACCCAGTGATTTAAATCCTTCAAGAGATGAATCCCAAAACACTAGACCACCTGGGAGACTTTTAGAATAAGGAAAGAGAAGAATGTACTTTTTTATAACATGATGAATGAGGGTAAAGTTCAGAAGGCTAAAGACCATCTTCTGATGGATTCATCTGCATCAGCTAAGCAGTGGAGCTTGTCAGAGAAGGATTAATCAGAGCTCAGAAATGTCCAGTTGCCAAAACACACTCAGAGGCTTACTCAAAATCTATTCAGTGAGATATCCAAACCAAAACATTTGCCAAGGTTAGGATGGGCTATTTTCTGGACATCTAAGCATTTTTCTCCCTCCCATCTGTGCTGAGAATCAAATCTATGGACTTGGTCCTGGCTTTCTTTTCTAATCACATTCATTTTGGTACTTGGCAATTAAAAATGTGCCATGGGAAATAACTAAAAAAACCTGTAGCAATATAGCCAGTGGTGGGATGCTGCCGGTTTAAAAACCGGTTTGGTGATTGTGTGCCTAATGTGCGCTGCGCGCCCGGGCACAGTTTTACAAATAGTAACTTTCTGTGTTACCACTTGGGAGTAATAGTGCTGAGGAGCGGCAATCCGCTGTGCTGCGCCAATCAGCTGAGAAGATAAAGGTGGGGGGGGGCAGGCTGACTTGATCGTCGGAGCGAACCAGTTCGCTCCCAGCTAATCGTCAGAGATACTGGTTCACCAAAACCGGTCCGAACCAGTAGAATCCCACCCCTGAATATAGCTATATTTTAAGGAAGGGAAGGGGAGGGGAGGGGAGGGAAGGTGCCTCATGTTCCTTTGTGTACAGGTGGTCCTGGACTTACAACCATTCATTTAGTGACCAAAGTTACAGAGGTGCTGAAAAAAATGACTTATGACCAGTTTTCACTTTTATGATCATTGCAGCATCTCTATCATCACATGATCAAAAATTGGACACTTGGCAACTGGCATGTATTTATGACTGTTGCAGTGTCCTGGGGTCATGTGATCCCCTTTTGCAACCTTCTAACAAGCAAAGGTTCTTTCTTTGTTGCTAAGATGTTAACAACATTCATGCAGTCACACAAGAAAGCAGCAACAATTGCATCAGCAGTCCAACCTTCATTTTTCATCCTCCATAATATCAGGAACCTGGCAATATTTGTGCATGTATACAGGGGAAATCCCCCACTTTGCCCCAAGATGGAAAAGATCTGAAGTGAATTCAATCTTGCAGGGAAAGGTCTTCTCCCTATATTCTGAAAAGCTGTATTTCAATCTGAATGGCAATGTATTACTCATGTTCCACTGCAAGCTAAAAACCTTTTTGTTCCACCAGGCGGGCCTGGCCTAACCTTTCCCCCCTTTTTTTGCAAAAATAATTTTGATTTTAAAATTTAAATATATTTTAATATTGGGGTTTTAATATTTTATTATTGGGATTTTAAATAGTCGGGGCCACTGTTTAATTTGGTTTTATTTGGCTTTTAAATTTTGTATGTATGTATGTTTTAACTTTTGGCTGTTCACCGCCCTGAGTCCCCTCGGGGAGAAGGGCGGTATACAAATTGAATAAAATAAATAAATAAATAAATAAATGTTTACCAATGAATACAAACTGTGCCTTATCTTCTGTGGGAAGTTACCATTCAATAATTTTTTAAATAATCTCTTGCCTTCTTTCTCAAAAGAGAGTGAATTAACACTTCTTGAAAACAGGATTGTCAATTTTAGCCAGAGTTTTATTTTTCTTCTTAGTGTTCACCACATTCATATAATATTTACATATAATCATAAAATCACAGCATGTCACCTTTAAAATTGTATTCATTTCAAAATTATTCTGCTTTTTATAGCTATCAGACTTATCACAATATTCCAAGTACATAAGGTAAAATTTTTACTGGCCAGTTTTCAATTTTATATTTTGAATTTTACTTGTGGCTTGAAATATTTTTTTAAAAATAAAAGTAAGTACTTGTTCTACCACGGAATTTAAAAATAACAGCTGAAGAAATTAAAAATGTTTTGTGGGCAATGAGAATGGATGCCGCATGACTCAGAATATGTCAGCACATGCCATTTTTAAAATATATGAAATAAGACAGATATAAGAAAAAATAACTTGTTGAACCATCATGTTTCTATACCAAGGCACTGGTTTATTTTGTGTGTGTATGCATTTATTTCATATATTTATTTCCTTTGTCTCAGTTTAAAAAAACCTACTTTCAGAGACGTTTTATAGGGTAACAATAACAGCTAGAAAAAAGAAATAGTAATAGATATTCCTCAAAAAACATGAATGAACAAATGAGTCTTAATGAGCCAGTGCTGAAAATGCAAAGGCTTCTGGCCAACTCTGAGCAGGAGGAGAATTCCATAATTTGGATGCTTATAATTTGGATGAACAGAGGTGGGGTGGTGTTGTTGTTGTTTTATTGCTGCATAAATCAGTCTTAGTAAAAGCAGCTCTGTCAAGAGACTCTTGTTAAGAGGGTTTTCCACTGAGATCTTCAAAATGAAAATCCTGATATCCAAAGGAGAAAGTGATGCCAAGCGTACGTAAGGTTTTGGGTATCCTTGAAAACACCATGAATTTGGTGTGGTGGCAGAGTGTTCAGTTTGTTCAATTATGTGGATCTCTTTGTGGTAGGCTGACCTTTGAACAAATTGCTATGTGATGTCATTCATGTAGAAAAGAGGCAGGACTTTTCTTGCAATCACTGTTTTTCTTAGTATGATTTCTGTACCGTCTCCTGCAGATACAGCTGTGCGTATGTGAATGAATGAATGAATGAATGAATGAATGAATGAATGAATGAATGAATATACTTCCCTTTATTCTAGCTGAAAGATGATGATTTTGCTGGTCAAACTAACATCCTAGCAGACAAATAGGAGATTTTGTCTCCTTCATCCTCACCTGTCTCTTAGGTGTATTTTTATATTTGTAACTGTAAGTCTTAAGTTGCAGGTTTTTTCGTTTTATATTTATATTACTGGAGTATTCTCATGCATGCACAAAACGCCTATTGAGAAAGTGTTTTAGGACCAATGACAGTTTTCCTTAAAAACCATAAAATGAAACCAGCTAGAAAGTTACTGAGGTACTACTTCTGACAACTTACAGCAGCTGCAAGATTGGCCATGGGGAATGGTTTACCATAGAACAATACCTTTATTCTAAGATAGAGGCTTAAGTTAGTAATTCAAAAATCAAAATGGCAGCTACCTGTGGATATTTGCAGACCGATGAACTAAAAATGTCAGTGTTTTAGTTTCCATTTGGAATAGTGCCTGTACAATTCCACACAAGTTTATTATTTTTGTTTTCAGCAGGTTAAAAAAACAACAATTCCACCACCTGAGTCAATGCACGTTTACTGAGTTGAAATTTCCACCACGTTTAGTAGGATTTACTTCCAGATAAGGGGCAGTAGCAATTTGAGATAGTAATTAAAAAAAAAAAAAAAGATACAGCAAAATATTGGTCAGCACATGAGATAGAATGACCTATCATCCTAAAAGTTGGAACATACTAAGTCCCTTATAGAATTTGAGATAGGGCTGGTCTGTAAAGGCCAGCCTGGGTGGAATGTTTGTAGCAAAGGTTTTCAATCCAGCCTTCTCTAATCACAGACTCCCTTTGTCCAAAATATATCTATCTGCTGTGTCTGTCAATGAAAGGGACAGATTACCCGTATCTCTTCTTTAAGTGCCTACGAAGCGTGCATTCCCTCTGCTGTTCTCCCTGGGGCCACGGGCTTCAGTTGGGAATGAGTAATCAATAAAATAGGACTCCATCTGCCTCGGGTGGAGGAAACACCAAACAGACACCAGCCAGTCTGGAATCAGCTGTTTCCTTGCCTTTGATCTCAGGGAACAGGGCGGCTAAACCCCCTCCAGGGGCCACAGCTCAGTCTCTCATGCTGTCCGCCTCATGCTGATAACACCACCAAGGCCTATTGTAGCATTGTGTTCACCTCTCCAGCTGAAACGCTGCAACCTTCTCTTTCCAGCAGAAGAACCTTTGATGCGACAGCATCGATAATAAGTGCCTAATTGACCGATTGGGAAGCAAAGAGCTCCACAATGTTACAGGGTACAAGACTACACTGTTGTCACTGAGAGGTCTTAGTAGTTTCATTTGTAAGCGATCCCATTTCTTTATAGGGCAAAATGGGGTCTAATATTTTCTTCCCTTTGTTAATTTCCTTCATTGACCTCCGCAAATAATGTCATTCTTGTCAGATGTTGGATAAAGTTTGTCTAACCCAGCTTTCTCTAACCCAAGTGCTGCATCTTTGGAATATTTGTATATATATCTAGTATATGTCAAGTATATTTCCCTTAGACATGCTATTAATCCACACCACAAAAGCTATCCAGCTATAGAAGGCCCTGATACTTATTTTAGGGAATATTAATATAAATGTTTTTCAATAGGCTCTCATAACAAGGAAAGAAAGAAAGAAAGAAAGAAAGAAAGAAAGAAAGAAAGAAAGAAAGAAA
>WNWU01000020.1:10344075-10369891 GCA_012654045.1 Ptyas mucosa
AAAGAAAGAAAGAAAGAAAGAAAGAAAGAAAGAAAGAAAGAAAGAAAAGAAAGAGGGAGGGAGGGAGGGAGGGAGAAAGAAAGGAAGGAGATGAGCTTTATTATGGTAACATCAAGAAAGAACAATATTCAGCAGAATTTTTAAGTGGAAGAAAGCAACTGTTCAATGTATTCCTCTCTTTTAATTTTCCAAGGGTCAAAGCTGGAGTCAAGAAGAGGAGGCTGTGATATCTACCCTCCCTCCCTGAATTATTATTATCTATGAACCAGATTGTATCTGCAGGCACAACTTAATTCGTGATAAACATTCTGTAAATTTAGAAAAAGGAAAGAAAAAAAGGGGGAAAAAAGATTCGGCAATGAGAATCTATCACAAACTTTAGAGACCTTGCAATTGTTCGGCCATTTTTAAAGTAACATTTTAAAAAAATATATTTGGCAGGTACTTATGCCATTGTGCAAAACTGCTAAGCCTTGTCTTACATTAAGTAACAATGAATTATGAACACTTTCCAGATATTGAAAAGATATCAACATTACTGCTGTCCACATTTGCTCAATAACACCAGAAAGATATAATTTCTCCCCTTATCGCGTTCCCACTCATTGCTTTGGTTCTCTGTCCAAGGAGTTATATTGAATGGTGGATATGCAGGTTAATGGCCATGCGTCCTCTCTTTGAAGGCATCTTCTCTTTGAGAAGGTGGCCAATATTTGGGAATGAGGGCCCTATTCATTCTTGTGAAGCATGATAAGGATTAAAAATGTGAATGAATAAGAATTTATTTATTCAGGAATAAAACGTCAGCAAAACATAAATGAAGCTCTTAAATTAAATACATGAATCAATAAAATTAGTATTTGGATTCTGGTGTTGCTCTGCTAAATAATTATGTGACATTCCAAAGTGAAAGCTTCTTAGTTCTTCCGTTTTTTTTTCCACATAAAAATGAATATAAACTGTTTTCCACCAATATCTAACTTCAGTTCAAGCATACTCAAGCTATGTTGTTCTTGAAGAGGCATTTGAGGGAAAGAATAAAATGCATTTGAAAGATATATTCTGAACTATTTCCTTAAATCTTTGGAAATTTCATCTGTAAGTTTTAAATACTTGCAGTCATGGGAACTTTTCATTTGTCATTTTTATTCTAAATCTTTCAGACAATGAAACACTGTTTTGTTTCCTAGCAGTTTACAACCAAATTTCAGTGACAGGTGAGGAAGATCCTTCTCTTTTCTGATGATTCACATCAGAAACTGAACCAAACTCCTGGTTGTGTTATTTGCATTGCCTCAGTGGTGGGATTGAAATAATTTAACAACCGGTTAAATTCCGGTTGAAATAATTTAACAACCGGTTCTCTGCCCTAATGATTTCTTCCAACAACCAGTTCACCAACTGCTCAGAAAGTTAACAACCAGTTCTCCCGAAGTTGTGCGAACTGGCTGAATCCCACCACTGCATTGCCTAGTTCCAGATCCAGTAATAAAACAAAGAATTATCAAAAGAAAGAGCAAAGGCATTAGCACCTGAACCACTTGATCAAAGACTTTCTCTTTTGTGGTAAAGTGTGCTTAGTAGTGGGTTTGGAACTGTGAGTGTGTGTGTGTGCACGTGCTTGCTTCGCTCGTGCGTGGCACTTCTGCGCATGCGCAGAACCTTCTGCGCATGCGCAGAGCATCCAGGATGATGTCTGGGCAGGTGGGTGGAGCCTCCTGCCGCCACCGCTACCAATTTGCCCGGACCAGGGTAAACCAGTACAAACCCACCACTGGGTGTGCTGTATTTTTTCTTTGCTATATTAGTCATTGCTAAATTTGCATCTGTATGTACACATTGGTAGAAGCCCACCTTATGCAAATCCTTATTGATTTATTTAGTACATTTATATGCCACCCCATTTTGCTATTCAAAGTGATTCTCAGTGGTTTACAATCCAATAAAAATATAAAAAACAATTTAACATTACCAAAGTTATCCCCTTTTACCTCTTTTCCATACTTTGCAAGTAGTCAAACCACATATAATTGTCCTCCAGATGAGAAGCAGGATCACTTGCTCTTAATATAAATGCAGGGACTAATCTTGCTATTGATTTATGGGAAGGCAGCAGAGCAGGGGTGGGTTCTACTTATCTTTACTACCAGTTCATAACGGGACCACACATGCGCTTCTGCACATGTGCAGAAACTTCCTGATGATGTCTGGGTTGGTGGGTGGAACCTCCTGCCGGCTTTACTACCAGTTCTTGCGAACCGGTCCGAACCGGGGGCAACCCACCACTGCAGCAGAGGGACAGAAATATGTCTGAAAAGGGACAAGGGTGTACTCCCTCTTTCAAGTATAATTCTATCCTTATAGCACAGCATTTTATTTGGTTCTGAACTCAGGTGGATTGTAGCCCATCAGCATTGATATAACAGCAGTGGTGGTGGAGTGGTTAGAATGAAGTATTGCAGGCTAACTCTGCATTCCCACTGCCAGAAGTTCCATTCTGAATGGCTCAGAAGGTTGACTCAGCCTTCCATCCTCCTGAGATCAGTAAAATGAGGACCCAAATTGTTGAGGGCAATATGCTGGTACTGTAAATCCCTCAGAGACATCTGTAAAGCACTATGAAGCGGTATATAAGTCTAAGTGATATTGCTATTGCGATGCTCACGATAGAAGATCTACTTTGTTGGTTCCTTAGTTTGGATCCAGGAAATCTGGGAATAAGAGCCTCAGTAGTGGCAACACATAAGTAAAGGATGAGAAAGGGTAATATGATTGGGGTTCAACAACTTATAATTTGTATGTGTTGTTTTGTAAAGACTTAAGACAGGATTGAGATAAAAATCCAAGAAAATAAACAGCACAATATATTGGACAGAAAAGTGCTCTAACTTGCTTTGCCATGAAATTCATACTGGCTTTGGCCAACTTACTTCGTCAGTCTAAGATCTTGTGATAAGAATGTCAAACTATTCTAGAAGACAAAAACATAGCAATGAATTGTATCAGCTCTTCCTTCTCCCGTTCTTCCCCTAAATATCTCCTATAATATCAAAATTACCAAAAGGTTCAATCCACCAAATGAGCAGAGGAGGTAACACTGTGGTTTAGTTATGTTTAGCATTTTACTCCTTCCACTACCACTCCAGAGTAACAGCATGGGTGAAAGCTCCTAGCTCTTCACCAGCTTGTCAAAGGGAGTGTGTTAAAAATAGAAGACCCAGCTGAACAAGGTTTGCTTCATGTAAGCCACCAATGTAAAATTATGTGTGTGGCTTCAGTTCATTTGGCTTAGGAAAATCTAGAGTAACTTGAGAAGTCATTACGAGAAACGTACAGGCCTCTTGCCATCCTTTAATGGCTTTCTCACAGCTCAAAATGCAACATTTACAAGGAAAGTCTTTTTTTAAAAAAAAATGACAGAAAAATCTAGGAAGATAACAAAATGTGTCAAGGAGATTAATGGAGACCTTGGATTTTTCTAATTCACAGTGATTAATATCTTGGTGTTTTGTGTGCTCCCATTTCAAGTGGAATCAGAAAAGGATCAGTACTAGCTTCTTGTCTTTAAATTGAGCTAAAACACCAATTGGCCTTGAAATCTCTCGATTCAGAGGAAGTTAGGCTTTTGTTTTCTAAGGCTTTTTTTATTTTATTTTTTTACTATAGAAGCCTCAGTTTTTGTTTTCAGTCAGGTAAGTCCATAATGCTTAATTATATGTCTATTATTTCCAGAGTGAATTGTCAGGTACTAAAGATGGTACAAGTCTTTAAAAAGCATCATAACATTGCTCTTACAATTTTAACATAAATGCTCCCTCACTTCAAGCAGGGTTTAATGTACAGTGGATGAGAGGCACTTTTTACCTTCCTGCAAATCACCTTCCTTCCCCAAGGGGCAAAAATATAGTATATGTTATAAATGACAAATATCTTTGACAATATACAGGTGAAACTCGAAAAATTAGAATATCGTGCAAAAGTTCATTTATTTCAGTAATGCAACTTAAAAGGTGAAACTAATATATGAGATAGACTCATTACATGCAAAGCAAGATAGTTCAAGCCTTGATTTGTCATAATTTTGATGATTATGGTTTACAGCTCATGAAAACCCCAAATTCACAATCTCAGAAAATTAGAATATTGTGAAAAGGTTCAATATTCTAGGCTCAAAGTGTCCCAGTCTAATCAGCTAATTAAGCCATAACACTTGCAAAGGGTTCCTGAGCCTTTAAATGGTCTCTCCGTCTGGTTCAGTAGGAATCACAATCATGGGAAAGACTGCTGACCTGACAGTTGTGCAGAAAACCATCATTGACACCCTC
Organism: Ptyas mucosa; assembly: GCA_012654045.1. Lineage (NCBI taxonomy): Eukaryota > Metazoa > Chordata > Lepidosauria > Squamata > Colubridae > Ptyas > Ptyas mucosa. The sequence continues at coordinate 10,348,401 of WNWU01000020.1, forward strand.
CATAAGGAGGAAAAGCCTCAAAAGGTAATTGCAAAAGAAGTTGGATGTTCCCAAAGTGCTGTATCAAAGCACATTAATAGAAAGTTATGTGGAAGGGAAAAGTGTGGAAGAAAAAGGTGCACAAGCAGCAGGGATGACCGCAGCCTGGAGAGGATTGTCAGGAAAAGGCCATTCAAAAGTGTTGGGGACTTTCACAAGGAGTGGACTGAGGCTGGAGTCAGTACATCAAGAGCCACCACACACAGACGGATCCTGGACATGGCCTTCAAATGTCGTATTCCTCTTGTCAAGCCGCTCCTGAACCACAAACAACGTCAGAAGCGTCTTACCTGGGCTAAAGACAAAAAGAACTGGTCTTGCTCAGTGGTCCAAAGTCCTCTTTTCTGATGAGAGCAACTTTTGCATCTCATTTGGAAACCAAGGTCCCAGAGTCTGGAGGAAGAATGGAGAGGCACACACTGCAAGATGCTTGAAGTCCAGTGTGAAGTTTCCACAGTCTGTGTTGATTTGTGGAGCCATGTCATCTGCTGGTGTTGGTCCACTGTGTTTCATTAAGTCCAGGGTCAACACAGCCATCTACCAGGAGATTTTGGAGCACTTCATGCTAGAGCTTTATGGGGGTGCCGACTTCATTTTCCAGCAGGACTTGGCACCTGCCCACATTGCCAAAAGTACCAAAACCTGGTTCAATGACCATGGGATTACTGTGCTTGATTGGCCAGCAAACTCGCCTGACCTGAACCCCATAGACAATCTATGGGGCATTGCCAAGAGAAAGATGAGAGACATGAGACCGAACAATGCAGAAGAGCTGAAGGCCACTATTGAAGCATTCTGGTCTTCCATAACACCTCAGCAGTGCCACAGGCTGATAGCATTCATGCCACGCCACATTGAGGCAGTAATTGATGCAAAAGGGGCCCAAACCAAGTACTGAGTACATATGTATGCTTATACTTTTCAGAGGTCCGATATTGTTCTATGTACAATCCTTGTTTTATTGATTTCATGTAATATTCTAATTTTCTGAGATTGTGAATTTGGGGTTTTCATGAGCTGTAAGCCATAATCATCAAAATTATGACAAATCAAGGCTTGAACTATCTCGCTTTGCATGTAATGAGTCTATCTCATATATTAGTTTCACCTTTTAAGTTGCATTACTGAAATAAATGAACTTTTGCACGATATTCTAATTTTTCGAGTTTCACCTGTACCTCCTCATAGTATATGATGATACAGCTATTTTTCATTATCAATAATCACCAGACACTGCAGACTTAAATATTGAAGAATCCTGATGGTTGCAGGCTAACTCTGCCCACTGCCAGGAGTTTGATTCCGGCTGGGCTCAAATTTGACTCAGCCTTCTGTTCTGGTATAAGACTGTAATAATAAATTGTATTGTATTGACTCAACCTTCCATCTTTCCAAGTTCGGTAAAATGAGGAGCCAGATTGCTGGAGACAATATGCTGACTGTAAATTACTCAGAGGCACTATATAACTCTAAGTGCTATTGCTATTGATAAATATTGGCAGCTGCATGCCTTATTTTTATGTATGTTTAACACATTAACTTTCTGTGAAACTTTGTGAAACCAGAAATTATTATTTTTGTTATATCCATCTTTTCTCTAAAGAGCCTCAGAAAAAGTAGCTCACTGAAAAACAAAACACAAAATCCAATGTAAGACTAAAATACTTAACAAATGAAAAGAATTCTACTTTGTATAGCTCCCCACCCTACCTCTACATTAAAATCCAGAGAATTTCCTTTTCTCAATCTATTTGCAATACTATTATTGCTACTTTTCTTATTATAAGTAAATTGCCATATATTGTCATATATAAATAAAGACCAGTCTTCACCAGCCAAGTGGTCACCGCCCAATTTGTCTTCTCAGAATTTTAATTCAACTAATCTGGAGAAAATTGGGCTAGATTACACAAAGCTAACATAGCTATTGACATTTTTAGTCAGCTCAATCATAATAACAACGGCCATGCTGCTGCATGAATAGATCCCTCCATGCTATAGTTAAAAGTTCTAGGATGGGACAGTAAGTGGACACTATTTAAAATGTTATTCTTCTAGTAAAGACAGAGGTGCTAGGATTAAAACAGTTGAATGTTGTGTTTCTTTTTTTAAGGTAAAGTAAAATGACAAATGGGTAACAATATAAAAATGTACTGATTAAAGAAAGGAAGATCCTAGTGGGTAACTAACTCCTTCCATGTGTTAGATAATACAAGGAACTGTTTTTCTGGGGTCAGGATGGGAAAACACCTTGCAAGAAGACCTGGAGCAGAGACATGAGGGCACTGTCTTGTCTCCTTTTTAACACTTAATTTGCCAGAAAAAGGAGAGATACCCATGTATAGAATGGCTGAGGGATTCTGGGAGTTGAAGTCCAACGTTGAGAAACTGATGCACAGTATGTTGGGTTTAACTCAGTTTTTAGACTTCAACCAAAGAGGGACACCATGGAGTATCAGTCATCACATCCCCAGGCCATGATTTGGCAGAAGAGAGGAGCTACCCTTTTATGCCAGCAACAGGCTCCTCTTCATTAGTAAAATTAGAAGGCCATTTCTTTCACACTCATCAAGTAAAGTCCTGGCCAGACAGCTCATGAAGCTGAAAAAATTATATCATTCTGTGACATTTTACTTGTTTTAGGAAAAAATGGTGACTGTGTTATTTTAATGGTAGTTTAATGGACTCATTAGCTTAATAGGGGTGTGTATATGTGGGAGTCCTGGTTAATATACTACTTGGAAAAGGTCATCTCTGCATCCTGAGCCAGCAGGTAATTTTCCTTTTGGTGTAATAGAAATAGAAGGCAAGTCTTCAAAAATAAACTGGTCCATCTGTCTTTATCTGAAGTCAACTACCTGAGCACCAACAATCTTTTTCCTGGCAACACTCTCTCCAATAAAGGAAAATATTTGTAGCTCAGGGTTGAAATGAGGGATCCTTGCTACTCTCTGAGCTTGGTTCTTTTCTTGTAGATGTTTCATTACCCAAACCAGGTAACATCACCCATGCTAGTAAGGAGTGGGGTTTGGTCTCACTTTATATATATTCTAGTGGCTTGCCCTGTCAGTGTTGTTGGGTGTTGGTGGGAGTCTCTCTAATATTCACATTTTCTCCAGTAGGAGCACAGTTGAAGCTAATAGAAGTATTTGGACATAACTGTATCCACTCATGCATCTTCTAATCCTTTCAATGCCTTTAAATTCCAAAAGGAGTGATGGCTTACTATCCCTTTAACATGGGCATTAAAATATTGCCTCAGTTGCTTAGATCAGAGGTCCCCAAACCCTGGTCTGCAGCCCAGTGCTGTTTCACAGTCCGTTTGGAACCGACCTGCGAAAGTGATGGGTTGAGTGGCACATGCGTAGGCACAAAGGTGCATTTGTGAAAGCAGCACACGCACGTAAAACCATCCCCTCTCCCCCACCGCCACTGTTGCCTCCATCAGCCACTAAGCCAGAAAGGTTGGAAACTGCTGGCTTAAATGGTTTGGAATCAGGCCAAAATTATTCATCTCTAAAGCCGATTTGACTTAATTTGTCTCAATTGTAGCGAATAAATGTATCCTGTCTGTGTCTGCACCTGGACACAGGTGGAGAGGGATGGGAGAGAGTTTCACAATACTTGCAGATTTAAAAAAAGAGACTTAAGAGTCTTGAGATTGGAGAGAAATTGTATAAAATGAAGAGTCCACGATTGAGAGGTCTAGCAACATGTTGCGCAGTAGGTATGGTGTCACATCCCATTCTGTTTTTATGGTTGGCTCTCATACCACATATGCATGAACCATTGTTATTTTGTAATTAAAAAGCCCGTCATACTCAATTTGCCTTTTAGTTTATTTGTCAGGTTATCGGTTGCATGATGCTGCACTCAACGCTTATTAGTCCATGGGAGTTTTGAGGAATCCTTTCCTTAAATAAAATAAAATGATTACCAATGCAAGCAATCTTCTACAAAATATCATCTAATTTCAAAAAAATTGAGAGGGAAATGGGCACCAGAAGAGTATATGATTGCATTCAAGGGCTGGAGAAGTTTCTGGCAATCATTATACATCTATGAAGAAGTAATAGTTTTCTACATTTATACAGATAAGAATTTAGTTTTGATTTCATCTTTGCTGATAAGAGAACCTCATGCTAATGCTATTTTAGCATGCTACCAAGTCTATGCTTCAGCCTAATCTGACTTGTTGGCTCTGGTGTCCCTAATAAGGCATAAACTGGCCAGAACTAGTGGGACTGAATAGAGTAAATTGGTTTAGAAACTGGATTTGCATATCACAACTAGATATGTAAAAAGACCCTAATTAGTCACACTTTGAAAAGATGGACTTTTTTTGGGGTGGGGGGTGGGAAATAAAACTGAAAATGGCCAACTTTTTAAGTTTGATCTCACAACTTTTCTTGAGTTCATTAAAAAAAAAGATTTACATGAATAACTGCATGCTATTTTGTAAATATTTCTGATGTATCCATTTTTATAATCACCTTTGCTATTGTACACCTTTCTGTGATCGGTTTTTCTATAGAAAATGCCATTTTTGAGTATTTTTTAGTAATATACAGAAAACGGATAGCTAGGCATTGTGGTAGGACAATAATTTCTACTGATCTTTTCAAAATGGCCCCCTGTGTACCCATTCTATGCACAATAAATTATATTGCAACATTAGCTGATATAATCTGAAAATAACCTGAGATATCTTTATTACAGGAACATAGTTCCTTACATAATCTAAAGAGATCTCTGTGGTTTTGCTCTGTTTCTCCTAATTTTCTCTAAGATTTTTTTTTTTCTGAGCCAGTGTGGAGTCCTCAACGTTAATCCCACTGGATCCGGATCCTTCAAAGAAGGAAGCAGGCCTACAGTTGGGAAAACGTGTCTCCATGTGTGTTTCAAAAATAAACCCATAATTCAGGCATATGTGCTGTTTATTTTTAAACACAAGGTTTTGTCAGGCAATGAGCAGGCCAACCTTATGCTTTTGACAGGAAGATGTTTATCCAAAGAATTAACGCAGATGAGTAATCTCGCGTTCAACTGCCAGTTCTCGGGCGGTGGGATTCCAGTAAACAGCCAGACCCTTTGAACTTGGGACTTTCACTTTATGTCATGCACTAACCACTAAGAACAACACACCGCCACAACCTTCTTCCCTGGTAAACCCAAAACACAAATTCAGCCATGGAAACTCAGAGTATAAGTGGTTTTTTTTTTCTGAAGAAATCACCCCTTCATCCCAGTCTTTCTAATTTGCCACTGTCTTGAAATGTGCATTGAAGCATTACCTGCCACTGCTTCTTATATACAAAGCACTTTGTTTTCTTAGCATATTCTTTGAAAAAAAATACTTCCAAAAGTGTTCAGTACAGACCAAGTAATAATGATGTGAATATACGCTGCTTCTGCTTTAAGTTGATTTTTTTTACAAAAAAAAAATCCTGTTTCTCCTCTCTTGTCCTCTCTCAGTGCTCATTTTAATGTGACTTTGGACACTTCTCACAAGCAGTTCATGGAAGGATAATTTGCACTATCAAATGGATGTCTTATGAATAGTGAGCATTCAAAAACTCAGGAGGGAGGGAGGGAGGGAGGGAGGGAAGGAACGAAGGAAGGAAGAGAGGGAGGGAAGGAAGGAAGGAAGGAAGGTTCTAAATCACTAATTTGGTGAGAATATGCTTCTTTTAAATGGCAGTTTGCTAGATTTTAAAAATTCAAAACAAATCAAAGTACTTTTTAGTATAACACATTTTTAATCATCCTAATTCTGAAAAGCTCAAGAGAAGCAAGTAATTAAAATATAATCATGAAAAATACATTAGTTCTCTTTGTTCAGAGAAGGACAAGCCATCAGAAAACTACAAAACAACCTATCACATTAAATTTTAAATACTACTAAGAATTCCAGGGAGAAGTTAAAAAATAGAATATGTCATCTTTAGAACTCTTTCTAAAGTTCTAAAGCACAAGAAGTTCCCACTGCCTTTTTTGCCATTCAATGGATTTCCTCCCTCCCTCCCTCTCCCCCTCCCCTCTCTCCCCCCCCTCTCTCTCTCACACACACACACGCACACAAACACGCAACTTTGCTTATGAAGCTGAATTATAATTGCATTATTATAACATATACCATAGAAGAAATCAATCCAGAATTCTCTCTCAAAACACAAATAATCTGGCTCAAATTATCATATTCTGGAAACATTATGCAAAGAGCTAATTCTCTGGAAAAATCCATACGTCTGGGAAAGGTGGAAGGAAAAGAAAGAAAAGCAGAATCAGCAGCCAGAAGAAGGAACTCAGTTTCACAAATGATGAGTGCATAGTTGGAAAATCTAAAGAACCAGATGGGGAAGAAATCACCCTGGAAAAGGTGACTGATGTAATCACTCAGAATCTACATGCGCAGAAGCGTTTTGATGACATCGGAGTCAGTGGGCGGAGCCTCCCACCGGTTTTACTACCGGTTCTATAGAACCGGTGCGAACCAGGGGCAACGCACTACTGATTAACTTGAAGGACTCTGTTCCCAACATCCATAGAACTTTAGGGTATTTTAGAAGTAGAGATAGTTCTCAATTCTGGACAACCACAACCACTTGTTTAGTGACCATTTGAAATTACAACAGCACTGAAAAAAGTGACTTATGGCCATTTTTCACACTTAACGACCTTTGCAGCATCCCCATGGTCACATGATCAAACTTAGGATGCTTGACAACTGGCATGTATTTATCATGGTTGCAGTATCCTGGAGTCATGTGATTACTTTTTATTACCTTGTCTAGTAAGGGAGGAATATTTATTTTGTTAACTGTTTAAATGCTTTGTAGGTTCTGAATGTTGGCTGCATGTGTCTAATAAAAAGGAAAACATCACAACATGGGTAGATGCTGAGTAGACACGCTGTTTATTTGGATATTGAATATGTTGTCTTTTCTATTTATATTAAAAAAAAATTTTTTTAAAAAAAGACATGGGTAGATGCTGTACCAAGCAAATAATGGAAGATTTCAACTTAGCATAAATGTTTGTACTATTATTAGAATTATATAAGCTTGTTAAAAGTAATAAATGTGATTAATAATATTCTATTTGTATTAAAAAGGCATTTAGACATTTAGAATAGGGTGATTGGCATAGAAATGACACATTGTAATATTGAATTATTAAATAATGAAAGATTATAATTTAATAAAAATATGTGTATTATTACAAGGATTATATAAGCTTGTTAAATGAAACAAATATGATTAATACTATTTTATTTGTATTCATATTAAAATATATGACACTCAGGTACCCCACTGTTCACGCATTAATATGTTTGTAATATGTTTGTAAAAAATAAAAAAATAAAACACTTCATATATCTATATCTATATCTATCTATCTATCTATCTATCTATCTATCTATCTATCTATCTATCTATCTATCCATACATATATTTAAGTGTCTCTTACACTTCATGTATCTCTCCAGACATCATAGGTCTAGTTTTGGATGACCTCTGCCTTGGCAAAAAGTCACCTGTCATAATTCTCCTTTCATTCTCTTCTTCATTCCCTTCCTCTGGCCTACACATTCTCCTAGTTGGCTCATTTTAATCCAGACAGCTTCCCCTTCCCCTCAACTTTCTCCTAGTTGGCTCATTTTAATCCAGCCTGCTCCCCCTTCCCCTCAACTCTTCCAATAGTGAACCTTTCCCACTTCATCCACTGCATGATTCCTTGCTTGTGAAATTTCCCAATATCTTCCTAGTGAGGTTGGATAAATTGCCAACCAATTTCTTCAACCCTTCGTATAGCCCAAGATGCTCACCAGACAAAGAATCCCATTTAGGCAACATACCTGAGGAGAGAAACACTTCATGTTTTCTCTGTTTTTATTGATGAATAATCTTTTGGTCAATAGTGGTGAAAGGAGAAAGACTCCCTGCCGTTTGAGTTCCCAATGTCATTCTTTCTGGCTTCCCTCTCTCCCCGCTTAGCTTCCAGTCCAAACTCAGAATATTTTAAATGATTCTCAGGTAACTTTTTGCCTAGCTCCCAAACTGGCTTCCTTCCCTTCCTTTCTATTCCCTCTCCCACTGACTGACCAGCTTTAGAGCTGGAAGCCAGATGCTCTGAGAGGAAAACCAATCCAACTTTTAGGGTTTTTTTTTTTATTCCTGCATCCTACAGTATAGCTCTTTGGTTTAATCTTTGTAGGCTTGCCTTAACTAGACTGCAACTACCTCTGGATCCATCTAGAAGGATTGGTGCACTCTGAGTTCCATCAATTAAGCAGATTAAACAATATCACCTGTTTGATCTCTGGAAGCCCACCTTTTCTGCAGCACTGCTTGCCCTCTGGAATGAGCCCCCCCCCCCAATTCAAATGGCTGCCACACTATTTCTATTTCAAAGTGTCTTAAAAAACCTGGCTCTTCTCCCAGATCTTTGGCAAGGATGACTGATGCCCCTTTCTTCTTTTTTGTTCCTTTTTTGTTTGTTTTCTTCACTATCATTGTTCTGTTTCTTTTTAAGTTTTTTTGTTTATATACCAGTATATTTCTGTCTTAAAATGTTTTAACAATAACCAACCACAGAGTTGCTGGGTGTTGGGTGGCATATAACTTTTAAAAATTATAACATTATTATTAACTGTTGAGCTGCACTTGTAATTGATAAATAATAGATACACGTCTTTTTCAGAAAGAGTGGATAAGAGGCTGAATTAATTTCCTTAATCAAAGAAAAGAACCCATCTAATTTAATTTCTACTTGGAAATCACTTCTAGATTTTGTGTTTGAGACAGAAAACAATAACATTCTGACTTGGGGATTTATTCAGTGGTGGGATTCAGCCGGTTCACACCGGTTCGCCCGAACCGGTAGCTAACCACTCCCGCCCCTTGCCCCTCCCAGCCACTCACCTCAGATGAGGCTGATATGCAATGCCTTTTCTCTTGCCACGCGGCCCTCCCAATCAGCATTTCCCTAAATGAGAAAGCTGGCCGGGGTCAGTCCTAGCTTTGCTATCCATCGCAGTTAGGAATCTCAAATAAAGCCAAGAATGAATGTTTCTGTTTCAGCCAATCTGGGTGCTAGCTAGGCAGGCAGCCTGCAAACTCCGTGGTCTTCCGAGGAGCCGGCCAAAGTTTCACTCGCTGAGGCACCAGGACTTCTGATGATGGGACGGGGTCCTTTGGGCACTTAGTTTGGCTACTTAGTAGCTCCAGCCCATCCTCCGCCTCAGCGAGTGGCATGCAAAAGTTCGGCTGGGCTCCTTGAGAAATGGAGTTTGCAGGAGGCTGATTCAGGGACTGGTTGTAGCACAAACGTTCATTCTCGGCTTCGAGGTTCCTGGCTGCAATGGCCAGCAAAGCTAGGTTCGTCCCTCTGATCCAACAGCTGGAAAAGGGGGTGGAGAGAAACAGTCCCATTGCCAAGGTACGCACGGGTCAGAGTGGGGAAGAAATGCAAACTTCAGCCTCCTGGTGCGGCATGAGGCTTTGGGCAAAGGCTGGAGGGAAGGGCCTCTGGCTCGCTCATGCTCTCTCCCTCCCCAGTCTAGGTTGACGCAGGTAGAAGCTCACATTGTCCTTTCCAAGCCTGCTGTTGATGAAGATGGGTGCTGGTGAGGGCTGGCTTTTTGCCTAGCTTTGTTCAGCTATCAGAGGGACATGGCTTCCTCCCCAGGCCCCCATCCATTTCCCCCCACCCCACGGCTTCTCCGACAGCAGGTTTGCAAAAGGCAATGTGGCTCCATCTGCAATCAAGCTACAGTGGGGAGACCGCAGGAGGAGGGAAGCCAGGCAAAGGGCGAGCGAGGGCATCTACAGCATCCTGTAGCACATCCACTTTCCCTCAGCCCCCTTCTTTTGGAGGGCTCCGATCAACTGCCCCGCCTCTCCTCTCACCCCATTAGCCAGCCTGCCAGCAGGAGGTGAATTGGTGGGCTTTATTGCGTTCCAGGCATTTCCCACCGAACGGCACGCCACATTTGCAATGGGGAAGGCAGCGGGGGAGGGGGGATTTTCTAAGCCTAAAGCAGAGATGGAAGGAGGGTGGGAGAGAGAGATCCAATCCAACCTCTGTGTGTGTGTGTGTGTGTGTGTGTGTGAGGGAGAGGGAGAGGGAGAGGGAGAGGGAGAGAGATGGGGCTTCTTGAGTGTGCATTTTGGAAAAGTGTCAAGAGAAATGCTAAAAGAGGGAGGGTCTTAGCCAGTGGTGGGTTATAACGGTATTACCAGTGGTTCACTTCGTGCACGGGCTTTGCGCACAATCTCCCCGAAGTGGGGAGAACCGGGAGCAACCCACCACTGGTCTTAGCTATTTAGCTTAGGAGTAACAGAATAACAGAGTTTAAAGGTACTTTGTACGTCTTGTAGTCCAGGGGCCCCCAAACTTGGCAGCTTTAAGACTTGTGGACTTCAACTCCCAGAATTCTCCAGCCAGCTGTGCTTGAAGTCCACGAGACTTAAAGCTGCCAAGTGTGAAGGCCTCTGTTCTAGTCCAACCCCCTGCTCAGGCAGGAAAACTCAGGATGCCAAATCTGAGCGGAGGGCCTGGGAAAGGTGTCAGAATAATACTTAGAAGGGACCTTGGAGAGGACCTTCTACCACTTCAGAGAAATGGCTGTCCAGTCTCTTCTTGAACACCTCCAGCGTTGGAGCACCAAGAACTTCTGAAGACAAGCAGTTCCATTGGTTAATTGTTCTCACTGTCAGGAAGTTTCTCCTTAGTTTTAGGTTGCTTCTCTCTTTCTTCAGTTTCCATCCATTGCTTCTTGTTTTCCCTTCTGCTGCTTTGGAAAATACATTGCCCCCCTTTCTTTCTGGCAGCCCCTCAAAAGCCTGTTGCCTATCATACTCTTGGGCAAAGCATGTGAGCCATTTCCTCCTTTCAGTGGTCCATGAAAGTGCATCTATAGTATGTAGATGCAGATAATAAAGTCAAAAAAAATGAGCAACATTTTATAGAACTATAGATATGTTGAGGCCGGGGGTGACAAGGAGTGGCTGAGAGGGGAAGGGCTGGGCAAAGTGCCCCTTGACATGAGTGATGTCGAGTTGGCCACGCCCACCCAATCACATGACCACCCAATCACATGACCACCCAGCCACCCCCACCTAGCCACCCCCACTGGTTGCTAAGAAATTTGAATCCCACCTCTGGATTTACTGATTAATTTGTTGTTACAGAAATGGTTAATATACACTAAGTTTGCTAAAATAAAATGTTGAGACTCTGATTTTACTGCCTTTATTCTGCTGGGTTGAAAAGATTGGAAACTGATGCTATTTATTCTATTTTTTCCCTTTACCTCACTCTTCTTTCTTCACTTTTCTCTCTTCCCCACTTTCCTGCTATCTTTATTTTCATTTGTATTTTATATTTTGATCAGTTAAACAGAATTATAAAATAAAAAAATAAAGAGCAGGGAAAGGAGACTAGGAAATTAATTGACACGAGTTGGTAGGGTTTCAGAAATGTTGCTTCTTCCAGAAAGGGCTATTCTGTTTTAGAATTGCCTTATTCTTTTTTTGTTTTTGATAGACTACCAGTAACTTCTGACAAACCGCAATTCAGAAGTCCAACTTCCAGAATATTCCTATCCGGTGAAAATTCTGAGCATTGCAATCCCACACTGGCTTTGCTGGTCCATTCACATTGAAAGAAAATATATGTAAGATTTTCTCCTTTATCCATATTGATGGACTACAGTATGTATCTATTCCCTTCCATGTGTTATGCCATTTACTTCCAGTCCCAAACAGTAATCTACCAGGAGAGGTTAACCAATTGAAAGTAATATGTAGCACATGTTAAAAACATTACTTAACAGCAATTCTATAATTCATCCAAAAATGCATTGTATATCTTTCAAAGACAGCTTAAGATAGAAGCCGCTACAGATTAAGATCGAATGCTGCAATGCTTTCTATTGCCTTTAAAGAGTGTAATGTCTTTTAAAATGACCACTGTTGGGGCAGAGTGGGGGAAAGCTTAGAAAATAGGTTCAACACTGGAGAAGAAAAACAGCCCAACACTCATATTGAAATGATAGATTAATGATCTGCTAAGTGTTATTTTTAAAAGAGAGAGAGAGAGAAAAAAAATCTTTTCCAGTTGGAGAGAAGGACAATAATGAGGCCCCTTGCTACCACTTAGCTCAGTTGAGTTGCAGAGAGAAACATAGGATTTCCTCCTACATAGGCTGAACTGTGGCTAAAATCTCCCTGTGTTGAGTAAATTCATTTGGCAGGAGACAAATCCTCAGCATAGAAGTGTTTGCTACCGAGAACATCTCCTGGGCTCCGCGGTGCCTGATAGGGATGCATTTCTGCACAAATGGAGGTATGTAGATGGCTACCTCTTTTGAATTGCAGAAAGTTGAACTGATTTGCAGCAAGGCAAAGAGAAAGCAAATTTCACAAGTATGAGGGCCCAGTCCTTCCATAGACTACTTGGGCTGTTCCCTAGCAGTTGGTAGATATCCGATTTCCAAATTCCCATCCAAGAGATTCCTAGCCTAAAGATCTATCATCATGTGTGAGCTATGGGTTGGTGGGGGTGTAGGATTTCTCTGTGATGGGATCAGCCCCAGTGATAGAATAAATACTGTATAAAGTTGAGTTTTACTTGCACCTATCCATTCACTGCTGAAATTGGCAGAAATTTTGATTTTGCCAGCTAACACGACATTGGCAGGGCATTTTACTCAGCCTTGAAATGGTCTGTGGGAGTATCCTTGAGACGGAGTAACCAATCTCTGGTCTGCAGACTGGTACCTGTCTGTGGCCCATTGGGAACTGGACTGCACAAGTGAGTGAAGATTCATTTGTACATGCGTGGGATCTAGATAGCAAGGCCAAACCACACTCCCCGCTCCCAGTCCGTGGAATTATTTCTTTCCAGGGAACTAATCTCTGCTACCCAAAAGATTGGGAGCTGCTGCCTTGAGAGATAAGAGGAGGAAAAGTTGTAGCCAAGACAATTCAGATAAAAGATATCACAGTGCACAACAGTTGGAATGGGAACATCGTTTAAAACAGGGGTGTCAAACTCAATTGTCAAATTGACTCAAGGTCAAACACATCAGGGTTGTGTTTAACCTGGAAGGGGGCAGGGGGCATGACCAGGATGGCCATGGCCAGTTTGACATCACTCGTGTCAGGGGTGCCTGTGGTGGCCCGAGCACTCTGCCAGCAAAAACAGGCTCCTGAGCTCCATTTTCGGCTGTGATGGCTTCCTGCAACCCTCTCCCAGTGAAAACAGAGCTAGGGAGGGCTGCATGCAGCCCTCCTGAGCTCCGTTTTTGCTGGCAGAGGCACCGCAGGCTGGTCCTTTTGTCAGCCCTGGAGTCCATCTTTTTCTTTGGATCTTCAGGGCTGCCATACTTAGTGCTGTGGGAAAGTGGGAGGGGGATTGCATTGAGCTGGCAGAGTTATTTAGCCATAACAATATTCTTTGTTATGAATATTCTTTGTTATGAGAATTAAGGACGTTCAGCCTGCACCTGGAGAGGCATGACCAGGAGGTATCTCCATTTGGCACAGTGGATTGATTGGACCATGTGATGGACTTGTGGGTGCAGGGGAAGGGACTTTGACTTTCCTTTAGGTGGGGAAAACCCAGGGGCTTTCAGATTTGGGTTTTCCCAGATGTGCCAATATTTATTGTTTGTTGTTGTTTTTTTAATTGGTTCGATTTATATGCCGCCCTTCTCTGGAGACTCAGGGCAGCTTACAATGAGTTAAGCAATAGCCTTCATACTTTTGTATATACCTGCTTAGTAGGGCTTTTGGCCCCTCCTAAGCGGTGTTGTTTTTTATACAAAATCAGCTTATTGCCCCCACAATCCGGGTCCTCATTTTACCTACCTTGGAAGGATGGAAGGCTGAGTCAACCTTGAGCCTGGTGAGATTTGAACTCGCAGTAATTGCAGGCAGCTGGCAGCTAAGTGCTACTTAACAGCACTTTAGTCCGCTGTGCCACCAAGGTTCTTATGACATCTCTAATACAATGGATGTTTGAGGAATTGCCTGCCTCGGAGTCTTACTTGGTTGGGGGTGTTACTTGGAACCCTGACACCTTTGCTATTTCCAGGGAGTCCCCGTGGGCCAGATCTAAGCATGGCCACGGACTGGATCTGGCCCCTAAGCCTTGAGTTTGACACCCCTGGTTTGGAAGATGGGGTATCTCACTCAGAAGGCACCCTCCCTAGTTCATGGTAAGTAAATGTAAGGGGTGGGGGTGGAAAGATATGGTTTCTTGCAAGATTCTATTACTATAACTTTACAATAAAGATGTTAGTCTTCTATCCAATCCTTCTCTTTAGAGCTCAAGGCAATTCTAGATGGGTTTGCTTCCAAACTAAGATTCAAGAGAAATTTTTAGTTTCAGGAAAAAAGTAATATTTGTTGTTGCATAACGATTTGGTCCATTATTCATTTCTTACTAATGCTTCTGAATTACTGGATGTCCTGAATGTAATTGGCTTTTTTGTTGATGCATTTTTTTAAAAAAAAGAAGCTGAAAGCAGGAGGCTCAATCTGAAATATGATGGTACAATAGAATTTTCAACCTCTCACCCTAGAACTGTGGGTCCTTGGAATTAGCAGCTAGGATGTACGTGTTATTGGATGGTGGAATAGAACAAATGGGAGAATCCTGTCTCTTTGACCAAAAGCTCCATCCACCTGCCTCCCAATTTTGAGTACATGCTCCTACAATTATATGGTCAAGATTGTCAGGCTCCACTCTGCCAGCCAAAAATCTTTTCTGAGGGAGCCTCAACAATCTTGGGCTTGACTTGCCAAGAACTATCCAAGCAAGAATCATCTTGATGTAATTGTATAAAATATGTTTGACTTCTTATACAATCTCAAATCTCTTTAAATAAAATTTAAATAAAATAAAATTTCAATACAATAAAACTTTAATATGATTTATTACTATACATTTCCTAATGCTAAATTAAGATTTGGAACTTTTATAATCATATCAAATTTAACATTATTACTAGGGCAAATTTTTAATAAGCTGTAATGAGTTTTCATCAACAGTTGGTTCTGGAATGCAGTTCTATGGGTGGTTCTAAATCTATTCTGCCATGGAAGGAGAACTATTGAGTGATAGTTTCACTACAACATCACACTAAGGCTGCTTAGTATAGATGCAAAGACAGCCCTGCAGGAGTATGCACTTCTAGTAACTTCTGCTTATAACATGGGACATTCCTATATCAAGGTTATAAGTTTTGGAGGAAAGGAACAGCAACACAAAGCATCTAAGCAGCCTATGATGCAGTGGTGGTATTCAGTGGTTCTATTTGGTTCGAGCGAACTGGTAGTGGCAGCTGCGGGAGGCTCCACCCACCCGCCCGGACGTAATCATGTCCCATGTATCCATGTTTTTAATGCTTTGCACATGTGCGGAAGGCCCTGCACATGCACAGAGGTGGTAAGTAAACATTTGCTAACCAGTAGTGAAGGTAAGTGAATACTATGATGGTACTTCCGGTTCCTCCATATATGCTCTCTCTTGAGTTATGCTCGTCATCTGTATTGTTTGTTCAGTTACTTGCCCACTAAAATAAGCCTTTTGGACCATAAGAAAGGCTGAATGCCAAAGAACTGAGGCCTTTGATCTACGGTGCTGGAGAAGACTCCTGCAAGTCCTTTGGACTGCAAGACGATCAAACCGGTCAGTCCTAGAGGAGACCAATCCTGACTGCTCTTTAGAAGGCCAGATCCTGAAGAGGAAACTCAAATACTTTGGCCACCTAATGAGAAGGAAGGACTCACTGGAAAAGAGCCTAATGCTGGGAAAGACTGAGGGCAAAAGAAGAAGGGGATAACAGAGAATGAGGTGGCTGGATGGAGTCACTGAAGCAGTCGGCGTGAGCTTAAATGGACTCTAGAGGATGGTAGAGGACAGGAAGGCCTGGAGGAACGTTGTCCATGGGGTCGCTATGGGTCGGACATGACTTCGCAACTAACAACAACAAAATAAGTCTTGTGAAGGGTCGATCAATTGAAAATGAGAAACACAGAAGTGACATCTTTTACAGACAGGTCCATGGACCATGATGGAGTGGCATGCTACTATCACATGAAAGCATGAAAGATGGACCTATTTGAAGGGTTGAATCCTTTCTTTTAATGTTGCTGACTACATAAACCTACCTGCAGTCCTTTTGTTTTTAGCATCCTTAAGCTAAGTCTCCACTTTATTCTGGAACCTGTATTCTGAACCTTGATTTTTTTTTTCCTGTTGGAAGCAATTCTCTCCCCTTTCTAGCCTCTGGGTTTTTTTTTTCTTTCCAAATGACTATTCTCAATTTGGTGTCTTCCTTTCATCACATTGAATAAAATCATTCAATTGGCAAGAAAAGAGGAAAAAAGGAGGGGAACATCAACCACCAGCAAAATCAACTGTATTTGTATTTTTTGCAGCAGACAGCAGATGTTTTCTTTTCGAGTCTGAAAAGAACAAAGCTCCCTCCTGGCTTTATTTTAAACAAGAGCTAGCCCCCCCACTGTTCCAAATGCATCAACCAAGAGAAAAAATAAATGTCTGAACTTCTCACCAGATGCATTTATGCAAAGGCCAGCCTTGGTGAGGAGCCGCTTAAGACGAAACTATGCATTCTATCTCAAAGAGACTGTTGCTGGTATATCATCAGGGAACAAAAATTTGGTATATGAAGTCAGATGGAAAGTGTTATTAGCCTTTTAGAAGGGTAGATGAAGTCTGAATGGTTTCATCCTGAAACTCCATTGAATTGAAGACACCAACTGTGTCATGACCTTGAGAAATGTCAAGATAATGGCGTAATGGAATCATTGTCTAATGTTCTAAATACACATGAAGAATGGCTTAGTTTGAGTGCATTGTAAAAGACCAAGCACATAAGTGGTAGTAAAATGGAATAACATCTGGCCGCTCTATACAGGTGGTCCTTGACTTACAACCATTCATTTGGTGAATATTCAGATTTACAACGGCACTGAAAAAAAGTGACTTATGACCATTTTTCACACCTAAAACTGTTGTAGCATTCCCATGGTCATTTGATCAAAATTCAGAAACTTGGCAGCTGGCATGTATTTATAATGGCTGCAGTGTCATGTGATCACCTTTTCACTTAACAACTATGGCAAGAAAGGTTGTAAAATGGGGCAAAACTTGTTTAACGGTGTTGCTTAGCAACAGAAATTTTGGGCCCAGTTGTGGTCATACATTGAGGACTACCTGTATTTTTTTTTTTAATTTATATGCCGCCCTTCTCTGGAGACTCAGGGCGGCTTACAATGCATTAAGTAATAGCCTTCATACTTTTGTATATTTTATACAAAGTCAGCTTATTGCCCCCACAATCTGGGTCCTCATTTCACCTGTCTTAGAAAGGATGGAAGGCCGAGTCAACCTTGAGCCTGGTGAGATTCGAACTTACAGTAATTGCAGACAGCTGGATGTTAAATGCTGTCTTAGTAGGAGGCATTAGCCTGCCCCGCCACTCAGGATCCTTAGGATATTTAAGCATCCTTAGGCCTAAGAGTCCACATAAGAGCACACAGTGAGTATTTCTTCTTCAGAAAGTAGAATAAAAATCAAAATACTCATCTTTGTCATCACTGTGATACTTAGGCCACATAAAATTTAGGAAACTGTTGCATCCAGAGGCTGCACACATGACAAGGATGGAACAGCCGATTGGCCCAATCGATGGCTACCAGCTGGTGGGAAATGGGCGCGTCCTGATTGGCCCAGCCGCTGACAGCTCTGCATATTTAAGAGCTGTCAGTGCCTCAGAAGCTGCCCCGCTCTCCAAGGTCCTCAGCACCGAGCGGGTCTGATGTTAGCTGTTGTTAATAAAAGTTATTATTAATCCGCCTTGCCTCCGCTCTCATACATTGTTCTCAGTACAGAATAGAAACTGCTATTTATATAAGGCCCAAATCGTGCAGGAGCAAAGCAAAACCACAAGCAGCCCATGCAATGCAAAGCTTCAAATACCCATAAGATTGCACACGAGTCACTTATCTACCAGTCTGCCTCACTGATTCCTAACTGGTACTGCTACTGTGATTTCCTGAAGCACACTGAAGAAAAGGATTGCTGCAAACTGACATTATTCCAGCCAAACAAACCTCTGATTGTTTTCCTATATTGCTGTTTAAGTTTAAAGTGACAGCCACTAATGTATGTAAGATATTGAAAAACAAGTACACCAGACTACTGGAATTGAAAAGCAATGAAGGACCCATATTTTCTGGTGTTCTTAAGTTACATGTATGGTAGGGATTAGAGCAAAAATATTATGGGTAACGGGGGTGGGGGGGAGGAATCAAAAGATACAGAAATGCTTCTTTTGCTTAATTAGACTCATAATCCACTCATTTGATGAACTAATAGGAAACAGGTAGAGAAAGGCAGATTTGCTTCCATATTGCCTTATGTGCCAGTGTATAAAATAGGAGAGCAGTACTAAAATGAGATAAGTAAGACTCAATAAATTCTTGTTTGACCATAAATGCTAATTTGCTCTTGAAGATCATGATTGCTACTTTTCAAGTCAAGTCATTTGCAAAATGCCTTTGGTTTGGAAGAGGATAATAATATATTATGTTGAGGATCAGATTGCTGAAGTTCATTTTATTTCCATTAAATCCTTGTCTGAATATTTCTTTAAAAATCATTCATTTTATTATTAATTCCAAATATAATAAATACGTTTCAAAATCTTGGCTGCTTCATTATAATTTAAAATGATATTTACACCTCTCGCCGTACAAAGGAAAGAGTCTGTGCCCAAATCCCAGTGTTGTAATTATTTAATAAAATAAGGATACGGTCCAGATACAAATAGCAGATTGAAAACAATTTCCTTCCCTGAATTTAACCATATTCTTGGCTATTCTAAATATCAACTTTTCTTCTTCTTTTTCTAACCAAAACATTTTGCTCAATGTTTAAGTCCCATTTCTGGAGCTATGATACATTCATATGGGACTAAGAGATTTAAAGGAAATTAATTATATATTTATTTTTTTGTCAGAATGTTTGTGACCTGCCAAAACAGGCTCTTCTGTAGCTCATATGGAAGCTGTGCTTGAGGCTGCTTTCGGCAGTTCTTCACAGTCTGATGGAGTTCACGTTGATCAAATTACTTGCCGTCAGCTGCTAATTTGGCTCTCTCTAGCATTCTGATAGAGGGATGCGGTGGCTCAGTGGCTAAGACACTGAGCTTGTCGATCAGAAAGGTCGGTGGTTCGGCGGTTCGAATCCCTAGTGCTGCATAACGGGGTGAGCTCCCATTACTTGTCCCAGCTTCTGCCAACCTAGCAGTTCGAAAGCAGGTTAAAAATGTAAGTAGAAAAATAGGGACCATTTTTGGTGGGAAGGTAACAGCGTTCTGTGCGCCTTTGCCGTTTAGTCATGCCAGCCACATGACCATGGCGATGTCTTCGAACAGCGCTGGCTCTTCAGCTTTGAAACGGAGATCACCCAGTGGTGGGTTGCCCCCGGTTCGGACCAGTTCGCAAGAATTGGTAGTAAAACCGGCAGGACGCTCCTCCCACTGACCCAGACATCATCATAGGTGATCTGCGCATGCATGGAAAAGCATGCAGGCGCGTGCGTGCTGCAAACCAGTAGTAAAGGTAAGTAGAACCCACCTCTGGCACCACTCCGTAGAGTCGGGAATGACTAGCACATATGTGCCAGGGGAATCTTTATCTTTACCTTTTAGCATTCTGATACGATGGACATTCTCAGAATGTTTTGTATTTAAATAGAAGCATCATTCTCCAACCATGACCTAGATGACTGAGAATCTCCATAAAAGTTTAGCTATGCGCTTTGGGATGAACACTCTTGGAGTGGGTGTGGGATTTCTGGGGAAGTTGTGAATTATAGGAGCCATTTGCACTTCAGTTTGAAGCAGAGCAGACTCACCCTGGTAGCCTGCACCTGTACTTCAGTGGTGAGGGGACATGGAGCAGAGGGCATCCAGCAGCCAAGAAGGCTCCACACACCAATTTCCACTACTCAGATGACCCTGAGGACACGAATAAACCTCCAAGTGGTCTCAACGACTCTCTAAAAGGATGCAAATGACCATCTGTCTGCAAGGAGGTATAAATCCTTCCATTCCTCACCATCTTCTCAGAGCTGAAGAAGCTCCTTGGATGAGAAGCGAAACGTCTTCAAAGAAAAACAAGAAAGTCCAGTTGCCTCCTGAAAAAGCACCTTTGGGACATCGTTCTGTAAGTTAGATAAGAGTTTACAACAATAGAGATAAAAGAAATGCCTGTCTGATCTATTAATACAGGTAGTCCTTACTTCACAGCCATTCATTTAGCAACCATTCATTTGACTCTTACAATGGCACCGAAAAAAGGGACTGACAACTGGTCCTCACACTTATGACCATTGCAGCATCCCCGCAGTCACATGATCAAAATTTGAGTGCAATCAGCATGTATTTGCGACAATTGTAGCAACCTGGTATCATGTGATCATCATTTATGACCTATCCAGCCAGCTTTTGACATGCCAAATCAATGGAGAAAGCTGGATTCACTTGATAACCAACTGATTTGCTTAATGGTTGCACTGATTTGTACAAATGTGACAGTAAAGGTCATAAAATCTGACACTACCCACTTAACAACCACCTTGGTCCCAATTGTGGTCATAAATCAAGGACTACCTTAACTGCAGCATTTTTAACCATTTTAAGAAGATATAGAAAGTTTTGTGCCTCAAAGTGACTTTGTGTATAGATTTCCCTGTTCATATAAATTTAGTGTGAATTCCCAGTAATCTAGAAAAGCTTGATGCATCTTATGTTCACCACTGACACATGCAGAGGATTGGTGGCAGAAGATTTAAAATTTCATATTTCTCATCATAATCTCATTTTTAAAAAAAACAAGTAATCATTACTAATTGGGAAAATGCCAGCAGACTTAATCGGTTGTCAAAATTTGGCTATTGTCGAAGTTTATAAATTTATAAATATGCTCCTAATAAAGTTTCAGAAGGAACTGTGTTATTTCCCTAACAAATACTGGTTGGGGCAGTCATTTGAACAGTTTACTTCTAGATATAAATATTTTAGACAAATTGGTATATTCTAAAACATTTCTGTTTGCAAGTTTCTTAATCACTTCTATTCCAGTAGTGATTTACAATAAAACTTATTGCAATCCCCCCTCCCCCAAATACAAAGAACCGCATCCACACCCATACACCATACCTTCAGGCAGATGGCAGAAACTAGGTTTTAAATGAGGACTAAACTGGGGTGAAATGCTCCTGGTTCAGACCGGATCACCTGATCCGGTAGCGATGGTGGTGAGTGGTTTAGAGAACTGGTAGCAAAAATCCCTGCGCCCCCCTCCATTCCCAGCTGAGCCGCACAATCATCAGAGGCTTTTTTTTTT
>WNWU01000020.1:10372068-10420844 GCA_012654045.1 Ptyas mucosa
TCCTTCCTTCCTTCCTTCCTTCCTTCCTTCCTTCCTTCCTTCCTTCCATGATAATACACATGCAGAGATACTTTTACCTTTTCCCAACCAAAATGTATAATAAGGGAAAGGTGATTCATTTCTTATTGTTGCTAAGCATATATTTGCAATAGTTTCCCTAAGAAGACATCAAATGAACTGATCTCAGAATAGGGACTAAAAGAAGCTCACAGTTACTTAACTTTTATATGACTATTTCATTGTTTCTGTTTTATTTAGTTGTTTCTCTTCTGGATATTGTTGGCTGTTAATGGTAATTGTATTTAATAATAAACAGTTTGAATTCAGATGTTCCAGGTGCAGGGGTGGGTTCTACTTACCTTTACTACCGGTTCGCAATGGAATCGTGCACGAACCTGCGAAGCTTCTGCGCATGCGCAGATTGCTGATGGCAACATCCGGGGCAGTGGGCAGAGCTTCCCGCCGATTTTACTACCAGTTCTTGCGAACCGGTCCAAACCGGGGACAACCCACCACTGTCCAGCTGGTGTGGCGGAAGAAAAATTGAACATCGCTGTTCATTCAAATCTGTTCAAAAACATGTGCCTACACACCTGTGCAGACTAGGAGAAGAAATTACTAGCTCTGATTCTGGTCTCCAAAAAGATAAACAGATCACCTTATTGGACAAGAATCTTGTGACACTTTAAATCATCATTAGGTTTATCATAATCTAAGTTTCAGTGAATGACTGTTTTGTTTTGAATATGTACCAAGGGTGAATAATATGAATTTGTCTCCTGAAAGTGCCATTTTTCTACCATTTCTCAGTCTTGGGATATTATAATATTCTAAATTATATTATAATATTCTATATTCTATTCTATTCTATTCTATTAATTATATTATATTTTCAATATAATATGATATGATATGATATGATATGATATGATATGATATGATATGATATGATATAATATAATATAGTACACATCCAAATTCTAAAAATTGACCTTCTCCTTCAATTCAGCAGAAAGATCATCTCTGCAGTTAAGATACCAAAACTCCTGTATGCACAAATCATAAAAACTAAAATTAAATGATGAACTGTTCCATATTTTCTATTTGTATATTGAATGGTAACACCTAACCCAGATCACGTTTCTTCTAAACAGTCAATTCCTTCGCATCTTTCTTAACAGTAACGGTTAGAAAAGTTGGCCTGAAACTAATAAGCTAACACATGATTTTTGAAAGGGACTATAAAGTGAAAAAATAAAAAAGCAGGTTATATAATCTTCACCAAGACACAAAATGCAGGTTATTACTATGAACATGTATGTATTTGACTACATGTACACCAGTGCTGGGCATGTTACAGTAAAAAGAAACTTATTTTTTCCAATCTCTTTTCACACTCACAAAAGCAAAAAAGATATTTTCCTCCAAGAAGCCCAGGTCATATATGTTATCTTCTTCCATTTTATTCTCACAGCAATCCTGTGACATAGCATAACTGAAAAGTAGAAATTGCCAAAAGTCACCAGAGGGTCTCAGAATGAACAAACTCACATACAAACCTCTGTATTATTAGAAGGATTGCAAACTTCATATGCAGTTGGTTATAAAAATCTTGATATATCATATAATGCCTGCATTGCACATAAGCAAATGGACTGAATCTTGAATTACATTTCTTGTCTCTATATGAACTATAATTATAATAGTAACATCAACCTGTGACAACTATATTTAAAAAGATGCATTTTTTCTCTAAATCAAATAATTATAAATTGAAAGCAATCCAATCTTTTATATTTGATTTAATAAAGCAGTCCAGTTTTATGCTAAAATCTTAACAAATGTTTCTTTTGTTTACTTTTATTGTTGAATTATTCAATTAACAACTATACTTTCCCATAAATGACTGTAAAACCAACCATGGAAAAATAGATAAGAAATTTCACTCTGAAAGATCAAGATTGTGGATTGCTTTTCATTATATTGGAAATTTCCCAAACTTCCACTTGGCTGCACATTTAATGGGGTCTGTCTGCATTAATTTTCCAGGGTCTCATGGATCTTTGACTTTTCTATATTATTATTTTATGGATAGATTTTAAGAAAAGATTACATTATGCTCCTGCAACAAAGATATAATTTGGGGAACATTTTCAGGAAGAGGTGATTCATTTGACGAACATTTTGTGATTCTTGTCTTTGTGAACAGTTTTGGCTAAAAAGGATCTTTCAGCATGTAATGGCTGAAATAAGATGGTTACATTTAGATTTAAGTATAAACTATTTTCATTTTGTGAAGGAGTTTGGACAAGCTTTGGGTTTGACCTAAGAAAAGTAATTTGTCCCTAGTTTAGCTACTAAAGCTAAGTGGCTTCTTCTCTCCCCTAAATGGTACAGCTACCCATTAGCAATTTCCCAGGGGCTCTGTTATACAAATTTGACATGCTAATTAAGTAGAAAAGGAACAGAGGGTTTGTTGTACATTTGTATGAGGGCCATTTCTATTCTAATCAGCCTGTCCTCTTTGCTATTTAATATCTACACGTATCTGCTGAGTGAGATCACCTGGAAATTAAGAGTGAGATGCCACCATTATGCAATTCAGTCTTATCTCTACTGCCTCTTGCCAAACAGGTTTTGGATCTAAAGGTGGTGAAAGTGCCAAGGAGCTCATTCAACAATTAGGCTTTGTGACCAGCTGAGACCATATCTAAACCTTTCAGAGTTACCCATTTCTAAATTACATCTCAGCTTGAACTCAGGAATAGTCACTATGTGGGGCACTTCTTGAAGACATTTAATTAGCAGGAAGTATGGGAGCCAGGTTAATAACCAATGTATGTTCCTCAGATCACATCAAGCATGAATAAAAAAAAAATAAAAAATGCCACAAGGGTTTCAAATTGGAGTATTTTAAAGAACATTTCTCTTGTCGTGAATCTATCTATTACTGAGATTTACAGGAGAAGCACTGTTTAAAAAGTTTCAGAAATCTGCTTCTTAGCACACAGACGGGTTCCTTCTGCCATATCTTGGGGCATGGAATGCATCTTACCTTTCTCTGCTGTTAGAAAAATAGTTGTGATATCTCCTCAATTAGACTCTCTGGATTAATTTTATAAAGCTTTTATTAATTATGGATGTATTTTAATTGATTGCTTTATTGGATCCTTTTCAGTAATCATTCAGTACCTGATGATAGCAATGGCACTTAGGCTTAAATACCCCTTCACAGTGCTTTACAGCCTTTTCTAAGTAGTTTACAGAGTCAGCATATTGTTCCCAACAATCAAATATAGAATAATGGGGTATAAAATGCATCAGTAAATAATACATGAGTAAGATATATCTATACCAAGTAAACTTTACAATAAAATGATTTATCTGCATATTTCATTACAGTAAAAATCACTTGCTATCCCAGCAAAAATGCATCATTCTAAGTAAATATATATAATAAATGCACTACTAAACTTATTCATGCCTCTCTCTCCCCCTCTCCCTCTCTCTCCCCCTCTCTCATAAAAAAAACCCCCAAAACTACAATAAAAGGGATTTTTTCTCTTCATGTTTTTGAATGTAAAAAGTATCTAGTTCAATTTCAGTTGTATTCATTTCTTTGCACTTGCACATTTCCCATTTCACTATTACAAAATATATAGCCCCTCACTCTCTCTCGTTTTTATTTTTTCAGGTGGAGATTATGACATATTTTATCAAAAAACATAAGCACATCGTGTGAATTAACAGTGAATTTGTTATATAAAACATAACAGAAATACATTTTGAAACCAGAGATAACCACATGTAAATAATCTTGCAACCTTTATGCCCATTCAGTTCAGGCACGTCTCCTGTAGAGGGAGCCAAAGAGCTTTATAAACCTAGAGTTTATAAACTCTCAGCCAAGTCTGAGCACTGCTCCCAAATGCTGTTTGAACTACAGAGGTTTATCAAGCTACTGATATATGAGAGCAAAAAGCCCCCTTACTCTTTCAAACACATATCAGCATTACCAGCCATTTAAAAAAAGGTGTGAAGACAGGGAATTGAAGAAAGTAAGGCAAAACTGAAGGCAAAAGTGGTGTCGGAGTTCCTTTTAGAAATAATCCATTTTAGGAATGGAATATTTAAAAGACACAATCCTTTTGCCATTCTTTCCTCACTTCAATTAGAAGGGGAAATGGGAAGAAGTCTTGTCCATATCATGTAGTTAACAATAAAAAGGTCCACTCTTCCACCAGTTTTTATTTGTTTCATGTCCAGATCAAACCTTAAGCTCCAAAATGAGGACATTTTTTGAACTTTATCATTGGCCAGAAATGAATCATGTTCAGTACATTCTACTGGTAACAATCAACTGACCAACAAATGGGCAGGACACCACGTCTCCCCACATTCTCACAGTATGTCTATGGAGAAGCTCAGTCACCCAGGTCATGGTTGTCCCAATGCAGGGGTGGGTTCTAACCGGCTTTACTACCGGTTCTTTTTGTGTGCGTGCTTTGCGCACGATAGCCTCTTTGCTTTGCGCAAGTGCATTGAGAATCTGCCCAGCTGAGGTGCAGCAATCCACTCTGCCACACCTCTCAGCTGGGCGAAGAAAGAAGAAATATAAGGTCGGAATAACGCGGGGCAGGGCGGGAGGGCCCAGCTGCTGAAGAAAGAGAACCAGTTCGGTGACGTAATAGCGTCACTGCTACCGGCTCGGCCGAACTGGGCCGAACCAGGAGCAACCCACCACTGTCCCAATGGTGCTTTTTCAAAAGGCATTTGGACTTTTTTTGTTTTTGCTTGAAGACATTTCACTTCTCATCCAAGAAGCTTCATTCAGAAGTGAAGAAGCCTCCTGGCTGAGAAGCGAAATGTCTTCAAGGAAAAACAAAGGAAGTCCAGTTGCCTTTTGAAAAAGCGCCTTTGGGATTTGTACAGCATGTTGTTATCTGCCAGCAACCCCTACCTGAGCATTTTGATCTTACACTCAACTTATTCAATGTCCTTCAAGTAATATAGGGAAATCTTCCACCAGTGGACATATACAAAAGACACATAAAACATACCTAAAAAAAGGCCAATTGACCCCCAACATTTCCATTGTTGTGTGAGGTTTGCCCTATTTTATGACCTTTCTTGACAGTTGTGAAGTGAATCACTACAGCTGTTAAGCTAAAGAGTCCTGGTGGTGCAGTAGACTAATTCACTGTTATTAAGATCAGCTGATTGCAATTACTGCAAGTTCAAATCCCACCAGGCTCAAGGTTGACTCAGCCTTCCATCCTTTCTAAGGTAGGTGAAATGAGGACCCAGATTGTGGGAGCAATAAGCTGACTTTGTATAAATATACAAAAATATGAAGGCTATTGCTTAACGCATTGTAAGCCACCCTGAGTCTCCGGAGAACGGCGGCATATAAATCAACTTTTTTTTTTTAAAAAAAGTGAGTAACACAATTGTTAACTAAATCTGGCTTCACTATGGACTTTGCTCATCAGAAGGTCACAAAAGATGATCACATGACTCCAGGACACTGCAACCGTCCTAAATATGAACCAGTTGCCAAAGCATCTAAATTTTGAGCATATGACCATGGTCGTTAAGTGTGAAAGAAGGTCATAAGTCACTTTTTTTCGGTGCTGTTGTAACTTAGAATGGTCACTAAACAAATGACTGTAAGTCGAAGATACCTGTATATATATTCTGATATAAGGAAGTTAAGCCATCTCACAGCATAAAATGGCAACTCTTTCTTATCCAGAACACAGTACTGTGCAAGTCTGGCCTCATTACATTTCCAAGTTATTCCAGAGTTTTGGCAGTCCTAATTGATGCCAGCCTCGAAGCAATCTTAGAAAGTGCTCGCTCAGCTAATCTGACCCACTGTGCATATGTATTTGTGTGCATGTCTGTATCGCCCACCTTCCTCACTCGGCCTCCCATTCTGTGGGATGGGTTTCAACTAAAACACCAAGTAGGCGTATAATAATCTAAGAGTTTGACAGACTAATGAGGCTACGGATGACTATTAATACGTTTGCATGCAAAACGTTGATTCTTGATCTAATACAGAATAATTTATTTGCACAGAACAGGATGAAAATATATCTGGATTCCACGTATATACTCTGGCTGGTTGTTTTCAGAGTAACCAGTGATACGACATTCTCCAGATACTAACCTTGTGGCATCTTAAAGGCATCATTTTTGGTCATGCTGGTTATTTCAAGCCTTAAGAGGAAAACATTCACAAGCCATATATACAGTGGTGGGATTCAGCCAATTTGCACCACTTCGGGAGAACCGGTTGTTAACTTTCTGAGCAGTTTGGTGAACTGGTTGTTGGAAGAAATCATTAGGGCAGAGAACCGGTTGCTAAATTATTTGA
Source organism: Ptyas mucosa (assembly GCA_012654045.1). Classification (NCBI taxonomy): domain Eukaryota; kingdom Metazoa; phylum Chordata; class Lepidosauria; order Squamata; family Colubridae; genus Ptyas; species Ptyas mucosa. The sequence goes on from WNWU01000020.1 coordinate 10,378,451, forward strand.
ATCCCACCACTGCATATATATATATATGCACAGACTTTGCTACTACTACTATTTACCTTCTATATAAATAAATTCTATAATTCGGGGCAATTTTTCGTGCTCTTTGTAATGAACCTTTCTGTTAACTGTAGAAGCAGGCATTTGAAGATTAGCGCTGGCTGAATAACTTATGGTAAAGGAGATAAATCCATTTTTGTAGAACATTCATGGTTTTGTGCTAGATGAATACATCTTTTGGGAAACTGAACCAAAGTCTTCATTTGCTGTTTGCAGTTGAAGAATCAAAACCACACACCAGTTTGGTCGTGTTGCCTATAAGCCTCTGGCAAACATTCGATTTTTAATAGTCATGCTCTTATTACTGCCTCACAATAATAAATCAAATGGGCCTACAGAAATTACATTGTGATCAATGAGACAACATAAGCTTCTTTATCTTATAAAATGTTTCCAATCAAATGATTTACTAGCCTCTTAAAACCTAGTGTTCAGCAGATGTGCTGAACACCACTGAGCATGTCTGTTGTTATACTAAATGGGGGGAAAATGGAATGTATAATTGTAATCCAGTGAATCTGGAGTTTTGCCACTAGATAAAGACAGATACCAAGAGGTTTTATGGAGCATGCTATCAGCTAGAGTTTAGGTACATTTTTACTCATAAATGCCTGAACGTTTTCATCTGTTGAGATAAAAAGCTAAATACCCTGACAGTTTGGCAGGCACTCCTGTCTTGCATCTGGATCTCTAAACTATGGAAACTGCCAAAACACTTAACAGGACTGCTCTTGTGAGGCCTCTTCCCAGTTGCCAGTCCCATCTTATAATTGGTTTATAGAGGAGCTTCAGGAGATGAAGCAAGTAAAAAAGATACATTGTGTAACAATGGTGTAAGACTAAGAGTGTAGATGTCTTGTATGTGATAATGTTCACGCTTACTCAGTGGTGACAAGAGTGGCAAAGTGTTTGTTGTTCTCTCTGCTTATTGTTTTCTATGCATTCCTAGCAGGAGGTCCGCTTAAGGATTACTCAGACATTTTTTTAGGGAAAGATGGGGAAGATGAGATGCTGGCAGGATGGTCTGGGATGTTTCCAGGTTTCCTTGCTGTTAAAATTATTCATATTCATGCTTCTCTGGGTGCCAGGTGGACAAGCCAAGTGAAATGAGAGGGGTGAAATTTCATGGAGTTTGAAAAGTAGGATAGGATAGAAAGTAGTATGAGCTCTTCCTCCTGTGGTCTTGATACATGCTCCTTCTAGCTCCTTCCAATTGCTGGGTGGGATGTCTGCATTCTTGGTCAATGTCTCTTTGAGGGTGGCTCTGTGCCATCTCCATTGAAAATCACTCTTAGCCTTTCCTAAAACAGGCTGTTTCTTGACCTGGCCATATTTGCCTTGTATCCAACCTTCCTTTCTTGGGAAAGGTTGTTGAGAAACTGCTGGTGTCAGTTACAGATCATTCTAGAATAAATGTTTATATGAATTCTTTCCAGTCAGGATACAGGCCGGATCATGGGAGAGAAACCACATTGGTTGATCTGGTGAATGATATTTGTCATGATCTTCAGGGGGAAGCATGATCCCCATGGTCCTGTTAGATTTCTCACTGGTAGTTGCTAACATGGACCACAGCATCTTTCTGAATCAGAACTCTGTCTTTCTGGAAGACAGAGTATTACCGCATTTTTCGGACTATAAGACTCACCGGGGTATAAAACACACATTAGTTTTTTGGAGGAAAATAAGAAAAAAGCTGATTGGAGGGTGGGTCAGCTTCCTGGAATACCCCCAATCAGCTGTTCCCAGCAGGGGTGGGTTCTAACTTTTTTTACTACCAGTTCTGTGGGCATGGCTTATTTTGTGGGCGTGGCTTGGAGGTCATGTGACTGGGTGGGCATGGCTATGTGTATAGGGACTACTCAGAGGGCTGAAAAAGTCATTTCTGACAGGTCCTCGCACTTTTGACTGGTCCTCACACTTATAACCATCCTCACATTTATGCCTGTCCAGCATTCTTAACAACCATGTCACTCATTTCACAACTGCTTCTCTTCACCATGGTGACAAGATAGGGCAAAAAACGTAAAATGTAAGGACAGTCGTAAGTTTGAAAACTGGTCAAAAGTGCAAGGACCAGTCAAAAATAACTTTTTTGGCCCTCTGAGTAATCCATATGCACAAAAGGATACAGCAATAGAGAGGGATGAAGGAAGGAGAAGAGAGGGAAGGAAGAGAAGAGAGGAAGGAAGGGAAGGGAAATTAGAGTAGGAGTGAGGGTAAGAGAGGGAGGAAGAGAGGAGGAGAAGGAGAAAGGAAGAGGAAGTAGGGAGGAGAAGAAGAGGGGGGGAAGAAAAAGTAAGAAGGAGAGAGGTGGTAGGTTTGAAGAGAAAGATTGCTATACAATAAAAAAGATGAAAGGAAAGAAAGACAACCCCAAACAAATATAAAGATATTAAGATAAAGAATGAATCGTTAAACTTTAAAGAATAAAAGAGAACAAATATGAATAAATAGCAATAATTAGAAACACACATACAAACATACAATGTATTTTCTTTGAACAGAGTATTTGGCCGGTTCACAAATTTAAACAGTGTTTAGTCATTTCTGTTGTGTCTTTGGCTCCCGAGCCCGGACCTTCGGAGGAAGAACCCTCTGAAAGTGAAGAGGAGGAGGAGGCAAGGCCCCCCTCTCCTGGCCCGTCTGGTTTGGCACCACCCCAGGCCCCAGCTGAAAGCCCTGAGGAGGAAAGCTCCTCTGAGTCAGACGTTAATGAGGAGAGGGAGTGGATTAATCCCAGGTGGCGATGATCAGAGAGACGGGCTCAGCAAAGGAGTGGGTGGGGCCGAGCACGAGGTAATGAGTCACAAAGCCAACACCCCCCAAGGTATAAAAGGAGCTGACCTTACCTTGTTGGCTTTTGTGACGAACAAATTATTAACTTGGCTGCTTGTTTCCTGAAGTACTGCATCAGATAAGTGTTCGCTAACCTTAAGACTGTTTGTTTTTGGACATGCCGGAGAGCCTTATCAGGGACTGGCCGTGGCAACTCAAAATAACAGCTGTCTTTATCTCTCCCGGGCTCGCTGCCAGCTTGTTGTTTATGAATGGTGAATAAACGACTTTCGTACACTTCTGTTTGTGTGTGTGCTTGTCTGGGCTCCTGAAGCAGGGAGGGGACAGAACAATTTCACTTAAATTTACAATTTCTATATTTCCTTTTTGCCATATTTATTCCTTATCTATTTTTTTAAAAAAACAATATTACCCTTCATCCTCATCTCTAATCTTAATCAAATTCAATTTTTCCCTTCTATTCTATATTATACCCCTTCCCATTGTCATCTATTTTTATATCCATCCTCACATTGGTTAATTATGTAATATTACAGTTGTTTAATACAAATTCAACATTTTAATATAAATCAATTAGTTATATAACTATCTTTTTTGTATATTAATCAATATGAACATGAATATTCCAATTATTTCCATTCAATCCAATTTCTTACAAATCAATTAATTATATTTACCAATAATAATAAACCAAATAATTTCCCCCATATATTCCTCCAAACCACAACTTAACCATTTCTGCTTTCAACACAATATACAATTAATAGTATCTCAATTATTACAATTCCCTAGTTAAATAGAGCTTTTTTTGTGTGTTTTAAAATCTTGATCTCTCCTCTTTTGCCCTAAATTTCCCATTGTTTGCAGTTTTGCACCTACCTTTAAGAAAAAGAAATCTCTCTCTGCCTCATTTTGTCACGTTGCAGCAAAGACCCTGCTTTACTTTCAGTTTCCTTTTTCCCTAGCATAGCTACTCATTTGTTTTCTTTTAACATTGATCAGCTGTAGGGCGGCCCTTTGAAGCCCGGCAGCAAGAGTTTAAACAGTTTTTTTTCCCTCTAGCCATCAGCTGGGACTCAGGAGGCAGCAATAGATTGAGAGTGGGGCCAAATAAAGGGTAAGAATAACACAGGGGGGGGCGGGGGGGGAGAACTGGTTCATTGACGTCATATCGTCACCACTACCGGCTCGCGGGAACCGGTGCGAACCGGGAGCAACCCACCACTGGTTCCCAGAGATGAACTTTAGCAACAGGTTCCTTGGTTGTGAGCTCTGCACCTTGCTTTTTTTTCAGCCTCTGAAACCTCCATTTGAGAGGCTTTTTTTCAGCCTCTCAAATGGCGATTTCAGAGGCTTTTTCCAGCCTCTGAAACCTCAGTTTCAGAGGCTGGTGGGTGGGGGGTGGTACATTTGGATTATAAAACACACCCAGATTTTCACCCTCCTTTTGGGAGTAAAAAGATACATCTTATACTCCGAAAAATACGGTACTTTGAAGTCATTCTGCTATTACTTCCGCACTGGTTCCAGGCAGTAGTTATGGGGAGAAGCAATTGAGACTATGATTATTCAAAAGTGGGGCTCTATGAGATCCGATTGCCTCTGGCATATTATTTAACAACTAAATGTGATTATGGATTCTCTCTCAGTTTGGGTGAATGTTTTCTTCCTTATGTATATGATTGGGGCTGTCTATTAATAACATAATTTTTCTTAATATAACAACAATTGCAGATTACATCATATAGTTTTTATTGTACTATATATCATATTGCATTTTATTAAACTTAATACTATTATACTGATACTTCATTTTCATATAACATCATATAAGGTTAACTTTAAAAAAGAAATGTTTATTTTAATATTTTTTTTAGAATTATTTTTTTAAAATAAAAACAATTGTTACAGATAAAGAAATACTTAACTTTACTGAATTGGCCACTGACATCATTCTTCATTTATACAATACGGTAAGCAAATAGCAGCCATAATCCTAGATACATAATATCAGCTGATGATATTTTACAGGGTGCATGTGGATAATTTGGGAAACTCTTTACAGCTTTTCCCTTGAAAGTAATTATGACTTCTCAGACAAATTAAAGCTTTTATGCAATCTGAATTAAAAGCAAAATGCATTCTGTGAACTAATTCCTTAGACTATTTCTAATGCCCACGCCCTTCGTAATCCAGAGAAATCTAGACTATTTCTAGTTTTGAATGCACTAATCATAATATGATGACATATATAAACAAAATAGGACCTATCTCAGTGAAACATAATACATATGTTTAAACTAAAAATAAGCAAGTAACTACATTTGAATTGAGGCCCTGGCCAAGGGGACGATTGGCTCTCCTTTTTGGCATCATGGGCGTTCATTCACAAAGGTAGCTAATGCTTAAACTTGTCTTGTTCTTATGATATAAATTCAGCCCCATCTAGACCTGTGTCATGCATGTTCAGAAGAGGCAGAACCTGTACTATAACATTACATGGTTTGCTTGGAAATCTCAGCTTGGTGAATATCCCCACTTAAGGAGAAAATTGATTGACATGCAAGATTTTTTGATTAAAAGATAATACTCATCTCACCCTCCAGCAGTCACATCTGGAGGTTATCAGTCCCCCCACTTCTCCTCTCTTATCATGAATAAACTGAGATAACAATGCTTATTAAGGAATTTTTCTTGTGAAATTAATCTAACACACTTTCATCTTGTTGATCTTAATAGAAACTTCACTTGAGATGTTGTTCTCTCTTCTTTTTTGTATGTGTGGAGTAATGCTCAAATGGGCAATCGGTATCTAACAAGAATTCTTCTGAAGCATTCCTTCCATTTAATTGCCACCATAATTAACAACGTCCTTACCGTGATTAATAAGAGATCAGAAGATCTTCAGCCGAAAAGGAGTTTCCATTTCTATTTGCCACTATAATAAAGGGATGCCCGATTCACTTTTTCTTTTATTAGCATTTAAACTTCTATTGCCAGACTCTATTGCTGCAACTCAAATAAATATGTGTAGGGCTGGGTTTTCACTTTATGATTATGACTTCAGGCTGCTGTTCCCCTCATCTATAAATATTTAGCTTTATAATATATTGCTCAATTGGTGATTTCCAAGTAGTCAAGCCAATTGGAATGCAACAGCGGGGTAAGGCAGTATGATGAAATTGAGGCTGGCAAGGAGAATAACAAACTATAATCCCTGTTGAATAATCCTGTGGCACTATAAATATTAGCCAATATTATATCGCTACATAAGCTTTTGTGAAACAAAACTTTTTGGATTTCCATGCCAACTCATAGAACAATTCCCATTGAAAATAGTTTCAGAAACATTGGCTTAGCTCAGCCTTTTCCTTACAGTATTTTAGATCAGTGGTTCTCAGTCTTGGTGACTCTAAGGCTGTAAGGCTGGGAGTTGAGGTCTATGCATCTTAAAGTTGCCAGGGTTGAGAAACACTGTTTTAGATTTTTCTTCATCAGACGCAATATGTTATCAGACCTGGGGGGTCTCAGGGGACCAGGGAACTGCCTTACTGTTCTTAATATCATTAACAGTATCATTAATAATACTGTGCTTGTTTTGCGTGTCTTTTTAATAGTTATTTTTAATTGTGACTGTTTTTACGTATTTATTGTTTTAATTAAGTGTTGTATGCTCCCCAGAGTCACTTTTGTATGATATGGATGACTACAAATATAACTAATAAACAGGCCTCAAATAAAAAAAAAAATGGAAAAGGGACTACAAAGGTTTATTCCAAAGCTAGTCACATCCAAAAGATTGTTCAATTCAATGCTACTCAGCCTGTTTCTATTAGGTGAGATTCACACTAAGTAAATCCAAACTGGATCAGAAGGCAGAAAAATCCCTCTGTAATTGAAAGCCTGAATACAAGTAATCCTTGATTTATAACAGTTCATTTAGTGACTGTTCAAAGTCACAACAGCACTGAAAAAAGTGACTTATAGAACAATTGAATAAAAATAGAGAATATATATATACATGTCAATACAGTAAGCTGTAAAATAATATATGATGTAATGTTATGTTTCTTATGTGTTTTTAATGTGTTTTTGTTTTTGTTGCATTTTTCTTTATTTTGTTTTTAAAAGTTAAAAGTTCAATAAAAAATATTTTTTTTAAAAAAGTGACTTATGACCGTTTTTCACACTTATGACTGTTGTAGCATCCCCATGGTCATGTGATCAAAATTTGGATGCTTGGCAACTGGTTCATATTTACGACTGTTGCAGTTTTCTGAAATCATGTGATTACCTTTTGTGGCCTTCTGACAAGCAGAGACAATGGGCAAGCCAGATTCACTTAACAACGGTGTTACTAACTTAACAACTGCAATGATTCACTTAGCAACTATAGTAAGAAAGGTCATAAAATGGGGCAAAATTCACTTAACAAATGTCTCACTTAGCAACATAAATTTTGGGCTCAATTGTGCTAATACGTTTTGGGCTGTCCTATATATTTGGCACTAAATATATTCCTTTACTGCTAGATATGGAAAAGGGATGCTTTCACTTCCCTGCTGCAATTCTCAAGAAAACCTTCAGTGTATGCTACAGGAGAATTTGGCTCCATTTTGTTGGGGAGGCAATTAGCAATTTTTCTGCTAATTACAGCAGAAAGTGGTAATGGTCAAAGGGATGATAGTTAAAAGAAAAGAAAAAATCCTCCTCCTTTATATAAAGGAGTTCTGGTAAAAATCCACTCTCCATTCATCCATCCAAACCCCCACCCCTCCTCACTGGATAAGGATAAAATAAATAACATTGTGGGATCACTGTAATTAATGTCAATCATATACAGCTGCTGAACCTTTTGGAAAATACCCAATTTTTTTTTAAAAAAAAACTTGTTTTGCAAAAGATAAAAGATTTATAAAACAGAAATGTGGACTCCACAGATGTCTACGTGATTCATGACATTGAGCTACACATAGGATTCAAGCTGATATGTCTCCTAAAAGGAAGACAGGTTTGAACAACAATCCCAGGAGAGCTCTTGGATGATAAAAATTTATAGCCAAAAGAAAGGACTGAATTGAAAATAGACTAGCAATTCCCCAGAATTTAAGATACCAAGGGAAATACGCTCCTCAAGGTGAGAAGCAGCAACTGCTGTCTTACAGGCAGGAAAATGCCCACCAAGATGTAAGATGTTTAGCTTGGGAACTATTGATTGCCTAATATTACTGACAAGGCACGAAAACAGCCCAGTGGCAAGGGGTCAAGAGGACAAGTAGGAGGCCTCAAATGTGGAATAACATTACCAATAATCTCTTGGGATCGTGATGTATAAACACTGGTGGCCATTAAGATCGTTAACCTTGTCAGGGCTTGAAAGATACAATATTTTTTATCAAATTAATACATGTACTGTATACATTTACAGGGTGCCTGATGTTTTCAATGTACACCTCATGCCGGAACACAAAAATCATACTTCTGAAGCTAATCTATATAGCTCAACCTGGGTTATCCAAGAAAACACACATTCCTGGAGTGGCAAGATCTTTACAGAATCTGATAGTAGCTCAACTCTTTCACCTGTCAGGATGTTGCTTTAGCCAGATTAGCCTCCTAACAACTACAATATAAAAATAATAATGAGCTTAGGGTGTTTTATTAGCACTGACAAGTCTTTTCCATCTCCCAATGAAGCTCATGTCTTTTCGCAGCTTTCACCCAATGGTCATTTTTCTTTTCCTAGAGCTTGTATCTGCTCCTATTAAGTTTATCCTATCAGAGAAAAATGATTTTCGTGGCCTCCTTTCTCCCTAGTACTTTTCTTTCTCTTTCCCTTTCTTTCCACTATCAACCCATTCCTTTTCTTCTTCCTAAAGAAAGGAAAACAGATGTTATTGCTTCTAGCCTACTTCTATGCTAGGAAAAGCAGCATTTTTCTTACAAAGAAGGGGAAAAAACCTATGATTACATGGAGAAAGACTAGCTAGAGGGAGAAAACAGTACCCATGGGGGTTGGGGGTGGGGGAGGCAGGGAGAAGCTGCCAAAGACTATAACTCAGTGTACAGTGGTGGGTTTCAAAATTTTTTACTCCCGGTTCTGTGGGTGTGGCTTGGTGGGCATGGCATGGCTTGGTGGGTGTGGCTTGGTGGGCATGGCAGGGGAAGGATACTGTAAAATCTCCATTCCCACCCCACTCCATGGGAAGGATACTGTAAAATCTCCATTCCCTCCTCATTCCAGGGGAAGGTTACTGTAAAATCCCCATTTCCTCCTGATCAGCTAGGACTCGGGAGGCAGAGAATAGATGGGGGCAGAGGTGGTATTTACTGGTTCTCCGAACTACTCAAAATTTCTGCTACCAATTCTCCAGAACTGGTCAGAACCTGCTGGAACCCACCTCTGTCAGTGTAGTATCATTTTATACTAGTGAGACCACACGTAGAATACTGTGCCCAGTTCTGATCACCACGATACAAAAAAGATGTTGAGATTCTAGAAAGAGTGATTAAGACGTTCAGACCTCCTCCAGGTTTTGTTTCAAGATTGCCAGTCTGATAGCCTCCCATTGACATGCTGGGAAGTCAGGTTACCATAACGGTGATAGGATAGGGATTAACAATGAGTCCTACCAACATAGTTTTGTGCTGATTTGGAAATGGGTGTGTTGTATTTCAGGTCTGCAGAGGGGAAATAACTTTATCTACCATTTCCTGCTAAAGGAACAGCTATCTTTCATCCTCTCTTCTCATGAATCGAATGTAGAATGTCAGGGAATTGTGCAACAGGGGTCCAAGTGAAGTCAGAGATGCTGACACGGACTTGTAGTGTTACATAAATAAATATCTTTAACATCTATATTTACAGTAAATAAGATAGTCAGGCACATCACTACATCGTAAGGTAAATTGTCAGGCACATCACAGAACAGCTTACAGAACTCACATCAGAAAAAAGGCAGGGGGAAAGAGAAACCCCCCTTTACACCCAGCAACCAATCATACCGTAGATTGCCTCATGCAGGAGCCCACACTTTTAAAAAAAAAAATTTATTTATATGCTGCCCTTCTCCGGAGACTCAGGGCTCTCCAACCAATCAACTTACAACTGTGTCTTCTGGTCTGTTTTGCACTTTATTCTTCCAGCTATTAAGTTAAATTTCTTAACATGGAAACTCATTTTACATTCTAAATCAGGGGATATTTTTTTAGAGAGATATTTTTTAGAGAAAATGTAAAATGCCTTATAAATAGTAAATGCACAAGCAGTTTTTCAACACCAGTTGCCTCTTGATAGTATGGTTTCCAGTTATCCTAGCCCTTTCCTCTAAAGGAGAAAAACATTCCCATAGGAAAAAGGGGTCCAATATAATAGGAAATAAAAGACTATCTAAATGACAGTTCATAGTTGCCAGCATGTAGAAAATTACTGGCAGAGGTCTAGTAGAAGTCTTGCTACTTTTTCAAATAGTAAATCTTAGGAGTTGTAAATCAGCCCTGAAAGATTCAATGGAGGAGGGAGACACGAGCAAATGAATATTCCTCTTTATATGAGCAAAGAAGGGAAGAAACATCTTGATTTTTATTAAAAACAAACAAAACAAAACAAAATTAATATTGCTGAATATTAAATTTACGGTAAATAATGTTGAATTAGCATTATGTAATCTAAAGCCATTGCTATCCACAGGCCCAGATGGATTATGTGCTTTTTTCTTGAAAAAGCTTGCTACTGTCCTAACTGAACCTTTGTGTACAATTTTTGAAGTATCATTTCAAACTAGTTCTCTGCCTGATCTATGGTCATCACCTATAGTTATATCAATCTTTTAAAAGGGTGACCCTAGTTCAGTTGAAAATTATAGAACAATCTCTTTGTGCTTTGTTATATACAAAGTTATGGAATCAATTATAAACCATTCCATTGTTCACCACTTAGAAACAAACAGCCAAACAGTTTGACTTTAGGAAAAACTCATCCTGTAATTTATAACTTTTGCACTGTAAAAACACTTGGACTTCATGTCTTGATCAAGGTAAAGCTGTAGATGCAATTTATATATATTTTGATACAGTAGAACATGATAAACTGCTGTTGAAATTAAACTCTTATGGCATTTCTGGACCTTTGCACAGGTGGATTGTTGCTTTCTTGTTTAATAGACTGCAGAAAGTCAAAATAGGGAACTCGCTGTCTAATCCTGCATCAGTTAACAGTGATGTTCTGCAAGGCAGCGTTTTAGGTCCCACGCTTTTCTTGCTCTGTATCAATGATTTATGTGATCAACTTAATGTCAGCCCCGGTGTGCCGCTTGGCCCGGGGCTGCCATTCAGCGGGGAGATGAGGAGGCGACCACTCACTTGGCCAGGGTCCCGTGCAGCACGCTCGATCATCCGGGGAAGATGCAGACCCACCCGCTACAGTCCTGACACTTCATAGGCGGTGGCGCAGCCGCTGCACAGCTGAGAGGCAGCCATGTACTGATGACATCACCAGACCAATCGGCTAGACTGGGAGACGCTACTGCTGGCCTCTACCTCGTACTGATGGATGTGCCTGAAGGCTTTCTTACAGGAATTGCAGGGCAACTACTTTCCTGCTTGGTCTGCTGGGAGGAAGGGATTACCGGGAGCATGGAAGTACATGGGAACATTGCAGGGAGCAGCAGCACTTACTGGTGTGAGGGAGAGGATACAACATGCAAGGATTGGATGGGGGTGGTAAAGGGTAATAGTGGGCGTAGGTAAGAAAGGGACTAACATATAAAAGGTGGTGGGAAGTATGGGCTGTTAGCCCTAACAATAGTTCCTTATTGGATGTCAGTGAGTGCCAGTAATAAAAAGGAAAAGCAACATCAAACCTAGTTTGTTTGTGTCATCCTTTCTTATTAGCCTGGAACCTGATACTTAAAAGAAATTGGGTCCTTTTTGCAGATGACGTAACATTATTCAATACTACAGATAATTCTGTTGTTTTGCAAAGTGCTCTCAACTGTGTGTCTGAATGGTCATCTATTTGGCAACTTCAAATTTCAGTTAATAAGTGTTCTGTCCTACATATTGGTAAATGTAATCAGAATGTCAAGTATAAGAGCCTTGGTGGCGCAGCAGATTAAAGTGCTGTTAAGTAACACCAGCTGCCTGCAATTACTGCAAATTCAAATCTCACCAGGCTCAAGGTGGACTCAGCTTTCCATCCTTTCAAGGTAGGTAAAATGAGGACCCAGATTGTGGGGGCAATAAGCTGACTTTGTATAAAAAAGAACACCGCTTGAGGGGGGGGCGAAAACCCTACTAAGCAGATATATACAAAAGTATGAAGGCTATTGTTTAACGCATTGTAAGCCGCCCTGAGTCTCCGGAGAAGGGTGGCATATAAATTGAATCAATAAATAAGCTAGGTGGTATTGATCTAGCAGATGACCCTCACTTTGTCAAGGAGCTAAGTGTACTTATTTCTGATGACCTATGCTCCAAAGTTCATTGTAACGGTGTTGCTAAAAAAGCATTAAGAGTTGTAAATTTAATTTTGCAAAGCTTTTTTTTCTGAAAATATTGTATTGCTAATTACAGCTTATAAAACTTACGCTAGACCAATCTTAAGAGTATTGTTCAACTGTTTGGAATCCCCACCATATATCTGACATCAATACAATCGAGCAGGTTCAATCGAGAAAAGTCTTGCACTCTTATGTACACAATAGAATTCCTTATGTTACTAGGCTTGAAATTCTCGGTTTGGATAACTTAGAACTACGCCGCTTGTGGTCAGACATACATAGGTATTGCATACAAAATTATACGTAATGTTTTACATGTAAATGACTTTTTCTGTTTTAATTGCAATAATACACGTGCGAACAACTGCTTTAAACTCAATGTAAATTGTTTGAAACTTGACTGTAAAAAATATGATTTCTGTAATAGAGTTGTCAAAGTCTGGAATGCACTACCTGATTCAGTTGTCTCAGCTACAAATTTTCACAGTTTCAGTTGCAAATTGACTTCTGTGGATCTTACTTCATATTTAAGTGGTCAGTAGAGGGGGCGTGCATAAGTGCACTAATGTACCTATGGTCCCTGTTATTGTATTATTTTTTAATTCTTATTTTCATTTTTTGTTTGACAAAGTCTAATAAATAAAATAAATAAATAAAAAGCAGCATGGAGAAGTTTTGCCACTTAAAAGAGGATACCCATTTCCATGCCCATTTTTGACAATTAGTACTCTGATAATATGATGACATTGTTAGATATTTTCGTTGGAATCCCCAAAAGAATAAAACTGGAAGCAACATTCCTACAGTACTACAGGTAATCCTCAATTTACAACAGTTCATTTAGTAACAAAGTTAAAATAGCACTGAAAAAAAATAACTTGTGACCATTTTCCACACTTACGACTGTTGCAGCATCCCCACGGTCACTTGGTCAAAATTCAGACGCTTGGCAATTGACTCATATTTATGACTGTTGCATTGTCCCATGGTCATGTGATCACCTTCTGACAAATAAAGTCAGTGGGAAACCATATTATTAGCATAACAACTGCAGTGATTCACATAACAACTGTGGTCATAAAATGGGGCAAACCCCACTTAACAAACAGAAATTTTGGACTCAATCGTGGTTGTAAGTCGAGGACTACCTGTAGTGTGCTTTCCTTATGAAAGCAATAAAGTCTTATGCGATGTTGCGCTGTGATTTTAGTATCAATGTAGTATTTTTACCCTTTTTCCAAAGATTACTCTCTTCTTCCTTGGGAGAAAGGCATGAGATAAGCAACAGAGGAAATTTAAGGTTGTTTGAGATTGCAAGCATGTGCGCAGCAGGCTGTTACCATCTTGATTCTTCTTGCAGGAAATTAAGCATCAGACTTTAATCTTTTTGCCACATGCACATTCATAGTATATCTAGCAAAAAAAAGGAGGGAGTAAAAAAATCAAAATAGCAGATACTGTCTCTTATGTCACATACTGTATGTGGCCTTTTTTCAAGGGCATCGTATCCCAGTTTCAATGAACTATTTATCACTGATGAAAAAAGAAAAAAATGTATTATAAAGCATGCTGAACATATAAAATATTAGCACAGGCAGTCCTTGACTTATAACCATTTGTTTAGTGACCATTCAACGGCATTGAAAAAAGTGATGCAGGACTTTTTTTTCACATTTACATCCATTACAACATTCCCAGGGTTACCTGACTGAAATTTGGTTGCTTGGCAACTGACATGTATTTATGATGGTTGCCATGTCCCAGGGTCATGCGATCCCCTTTTACAATGTTCTGATAAGCAAAGTCAATGGGGAAATCAGATTCTCTTAACAACCGTGTTACTAACTTAACATCTGCAGTGATTCACTTAACAACTGTGGCAAGAAATGGGGCAAAACTCAGTTAACAATTGCCTTGCTTAGCAATGGAAATTTTGGACTCAAATGTGGTCTTACATTGTTAAATACTACACTGGCCATGTTTGTCCAGAATAATAATGTACAATTTAATGCTGAATGCTCTGGTGAATTGCCTTAAGATATAAGTAACCATGAGTGAATTTATCCTGTTTATATTGCTTGCCAGATAACTATAATTCAAGAAGCAGTTTTGCAGATCAGATGGGCTGCTCTATGCTGGTGGTTGATCACTGGTGGATTGTATTGTGCTTTTTATCATATGGATTGGATACACATGATTAGTTTTGTCTAATTGTTTGGACGGTTCAGTCCATCTTCCAATAATGCTTTAGAAAAACAACTTAAGGATTTAATCCTGAGATCTGTAATAAATCACAGTGCAAATAATCTTCATGATCTTCAAATTCCATTCTTCCATTATTTGCAAATGCTCTTAATCCTGTAACTCAGTGGAAAGGCAACCTGTAGTGTTCCAGATGTTGCTGAACTACAACTGCCAGGCATCTTTTACTAATGCTCATGCTCCCCTAGGAGTTTTGCGAAATCTGAAGTGCCATAGGCTGTCTTCCCTTTCTGGCCTTGTTTTGTGAAACAGGTTTGAAGAAGGGCTTTACTCAAAGCATCACCAAAGCAAAGCACATTTTCAAAACAGTTACTAAAGATAAAATGTTTATTAAAGATAAAATGCTATTGACAAACAGATGTGACTTGTAGCAAGCAAGAGGACAAAAGAGATAAATGGAAGAAGCAACCTTGGTGGTTGAATACCAGTGTTTCTTGAGGCCCACTACATAATTCCAAATCATTAGAAAACCCTTGGCAACATTTCAACTCATGTTTCTGAGATAAGCAGCAATGCTTTTATCATTGTTCCAACCACATATGGTAGGTCTGTTTCTTTCAGCACATGAGATTTTTTTTTAAAAAAAGGAAATTAGACATGTTTACAATTATAGCCAGACAAAGAATGGTACATAGAAAATACATGGGGAGCAGCCGTTTTCATCGGTCTTTTGCCATAATAGTCTGGATTATACACTGTGTTCTTGCTGCAAAAACATTCATTTGCTGTCAGCGCTCCTGTGTGAAAACAAATTAACCAGATGATTAATGAATATCAAAAACAGCTTGTGGATTCTCCACAGTGAAGCCTCAGCTTTGAGTGAAAAGTGGAGTTGGGGAAGCTCTCTATACTCTTTTGCCAGCAAAATGATTCACCTGTAAATGCTGCTAGAAGAGATGTCTTCCTTGCTGATTATTTACTAGTCAATCAATGTTTCCAAGTCTGTAAACACTCTACATATTAGACTATACTACCTCTTGAGTAGAAGTCAATACACTAGAACCAAGCTGATTCTGATATAGCAAGTTGCTTGTAGTAATATTTCTCTCTATGAACATACTCAACAGGGTATTTTCCTGCTTTCACCAATGTACTAGTGTGAAAAATTATATGCAGGACTGGTTTGATCAGCAATTGTGTTCAAACACAAAAAGAAACTAGTGGGATCAAGAAGGATGTAGCTTTGGGCAATGATGAAATGCAAGAAATCATCTGTGATGAACAAAGGAAGACAGAGATGAATTATTATTGGCATAAATGCCCTTGGCGGAGTTGAAATTCCATAGGACACCATACAATTTTAGGAAGTTTGCTTTGATGACTTTTGAAAAAGTTTCTAATAATTGCTTCTTTTTTCAGGATCACATGAGTGATCTTCGCCATTTAGTCAACTATCTCTATTGTCCCAATTCAATTTAGCTCAGTTCCACTTCTCCAGAGGAATCTGATTGCTCCTCTATTTTGTTAGAGAACAGGAATTCGCAGCAGATAATAAAAATAAATCATTGATTAAGTTTATATGCCATCCATCCCACTATCCAAAGAGACTCTGAGCAGCTTACAATACAATAAAATCATAAATATAGAGAAATTAACAAGAATTTGGCTGGCTAACTTAGCCAGCCAAAGACATAATGCAATTTTCCTCAACTTCTCAATGTAAAACAGAAGGTTAAAGATTTGGGACACAGATTAATTTAGTAAGGATTTGCCATGAGAAAACATTAAACCACTTTGACTCTTAGAAAGATATGGACAGATCATACAAGTACAAGAGTCAAGAGAAAATGGGATTCTCTGATGTTAAGATAAACAGGAGGAAATAAAAATATCACAGGGAAGAGATATTTTAATAGACATCTTGAAGTCTCAGATAAAATCAGAATGGGGGCTTTATAAAAGCAAGGAGTAATTCTCATTTTAGTGATTGTGAAGAATGAATGCTATGAAGCTCTGGATAAGGGGTGGGTTGCAGGGTGGGTTCTATTTACCTTTACTACCGGTTCACATTGGGGCCGCACACGTATGCTTGCTTTGCTCATGTGCGCAAAGTGTTTTGATGGCATTAGGGACAGTGGGCGGAGCCTCCCGCCAGTTTTACTACTGCGGTTTACTACTACTACTTTCTGTAGAACCGTTGCGAACCAGGGGCAACCCACCACTGGTGGGTTGCTACCAGTTCGCCCTGGATCGGACAAACTGATAGTGGCAGCAGCGGGAGGCTCTGCCCACCCGCCCGGATGCTTTTGCACATGCGCAGAAGCATTGCACATACACACACCCATGAGCGAACCAGTAGCAACAGGTTTTGAAACCTGCCCCTGCTCTGGATGCAAGATATCTGTGCTGAACACCAACACGCTGTACATACCGTACACGTAGAAAAGCAGAAGTTAGCCTGGAAGCCATAGGCAATGAAAGACATAGTTTTCCTAAACTATGAGGTAACCTAAAGTGATAAAGGAGCATCAGAGCTTTAAAGGGACAAAAGGATTACTCAAGAGGAAGAGGAGCAAATCTTTAAAATAAATGAGATAAAAGTCTTCTCCTTAGTAAAAAGTAAAGGAGAAAATAATAAGGCCCTGATGTCTGAGCCAACGAAGAATGAATTGCTTGATGCTTTTACTTTAACTTTTTATGGTATTCTGCCATAAGGATGAAAGCATAGTGTAATGGTGGTATGGCTGATGATGACTTAAGCCTCTCACACTCAAGGCCAGGTCATGGAGACATGGCCGAAAAACGATGTTGCCAATACAGGGGTGAAAGACTCTTTGTTACTTGTTAGCATTTTGCCTTCTTCATTGAGCAGATGGCACTCTTAGTGTATGCTGGCCTTTTCTTTTTATTTCATACATTTCTGACAGAGTCCTTTCTGTTATACTCAGCATCCTTTATTAAAGTCAGCTCATTCTTCATCCCATCACCCTTAGAGTTCTGAGGTACCTTTCTGGACTCTTTCTTTGTGATCCGATTCTCTTTCCAGAGAATCTTTTTTCAGTTTTCATCTCTTTCTACACTTTTTGTGTAACCACATTAGCTTCTCTTGCTGCTGTTCATTTGTACTTCTCAGTGGGACTCTTCATGATTGTACTTTTAAACCCCCTTTAGGAATTTTCAGTCAGTCTGAACAATTTTTTACCCTACTTTGCTCTGTTGTGGTGTCCTTTTCATTATTGCTCAGAGCTTATTACAATCCACTTTTATGAATTCCAAGGATCAGAAAACATTGTATATGGTTGACTATGTTTTAAATTCCCTTAAAATAAGAACAACATTCTTAAATCCCCTTTTCCAAGTAGTCTTGCCACTTGCACATCCTCATCTAAGAATTTTCTATTATTTAGTATCAAGATCTTATTCTGTAGCTTTCATGAAGTCCCTTCAGTGGCTATTCAGATAGAAGAACTAAAATGTTTGCTCTGGCCAGGCACTGTGGTCCAAGCAGCTATTACAATTCAGAGTTCTGAAATTAAAATTCTGGCCAAATTCCAGAATGTTCAACAAATAATACCCCATTTATGCAATCACAGGGTGCATCTTTTCATATCTCAATCAAATTTCAAAATTCAGCCATTTTCTGTTTCAGTTGTCAAAAGAAGCAAGATTTGCCATGCTAACTGGTTGCCTCCAATCTCCATTAGGTATTTCTGCTCTTCCCATTGATTTCCAAGGGTTGATCCACTGTTCATGAGGAAGTTATGCTTTGAGTTCTGATCCATCTGTCACCAATTGGCTACTTCCAACTATTTAGTAATAAGTAATTTCTGATTGAAACAAAAAACAGGGGAGGGGATAGAAAGCTTCTCTCCATTAGGACAGATTTCCAGAGGTAGTTCAGATACTTTTATTTTCAACATTTTTATTCATCGTTTAAATATAAAGGATGATCTCCAATCTTTTCATCTTCAAAACAGAAGAATTTTAAAATATTTCAAATAAATCTTATATTATAATTATAATAAATCTTATATTATATTATAATAAGAGCCTTTGTGGCACAGCAGATTAAAGTGCTGTTAAGTAACACCAGCTGCCTGCAATTATTGCAAGTTCGAATCTCACCAGGCTCAAGGTTGACTCAGCCTTCCATCCTTTCAAGGTAGGTAAAATGACGACCCAGATTGTGGGGGCAATAAGCTGACTTTGCATAAAAAAGAACACCGCTGGAGGGGTGTGTGAAAGCCCTACTAAGCAGGTATATAGAAAAGTATGAAGGCTATTGCTTAACGCTGATGACACCCAGCTGTACATCTCCACCCCAGACTACCCCAACGATGCCCTTGAAGTGATGTCCCGGTGTCTGGAGGCCGTGCGGATCTGGATGGGGAGGAATAGGCTCAGGCTCAACCCATTCAAGAGTGAGTGGCTGTGGTTTCCGATGTCCCGATATAGTCAGTTGGTGCCATCACTGACTATTGGGGGCAAGTCATTGGCCCCCACGGAGAGGGTGCGCAACTTGGGTGTCCTCCTGGATTCACGGCTGTCTTTAGAAGAGCACTTGATGGCCGTGACCGGGAGGATTTTTTATCATGTTTGCCTGATTCGCCAGTTGTGTCCCTTTCTAGATCGGGACTCCTTATGCACAGTCACTCATGACCTCGTCACCTCTCGTCTGGACTATTGTAATGCTCTCTACATGGGGCTCCCCTTGAGGAGCACTTGGAGGCTCCAACTGATGCAGAGTGTGGCCGCGTGGGTGGTTATGGGAACGATGTGGCGTTACCATGTAACACCTCTCCTGCGCAAGCTGCACTGGCTCCTGGTGGTCTTCCGGGTGCGCTTCAAGGTCTTGGTTATCACCTTTAGAGCATTCCATGGCTTAGGACCTGGCTATCTACGGGACCGCCTACTACCACCAATAGCCTCCCACCGGCCAGTACACTCCCATAGAGAGGGGCTCCTCCGGGTGCCGTTGGCCAAACAATGTCGACTGGCGGCCCCCAGGGGGGGAGCCTTCTCTGTGGGGGCACCTACGATCTGGAACGAGCTCCCCCCAGAGATATGGACAATCCCGGATCTGCACACCTTCCGTCGTGCACTTAAGAATTTTTTATTTCATCAAACTGGCCTGGCCTAAATCTTTTCCCCTGTTTAATGTAAATTTTAATTTGTTTCTTAAATTATTGGTTTTTTAAATTTGTCTTAGCCAAATTATTTAATTCACTTTTATTCTATTTTTAAATTTTTGTATCCAAAATTTTATTCTGTGGCTGTTCACTGCCCTGAGTCCTTCGAGAGGAGGGCGGTATACAAATTTAATCAAAACAAAACAAAAAATAAACGCATTGTAAGCTGCCCTGAGTCTCTGGAGAAGGGCGGCATATACAGTAAATCGAACCAATAAATAAATAAATATTCCAGGATCCAATCTGGGTCAGTCACCGGGCCCCAGAGCATTAGCCTTCTGAGTTTTCAGACTCATGCTGGAACCCACCGTCAGGGAACTTCTCTCTCACCAGAATGTGTGATGAGAGTAGCAGAGTAGAGAGACACATTTTGATGAGAGAGAAGGTCCCTGAAGATAGACTCCAAATGAATGGAACTCTCTGGTCCCAGTGACTGAACTGGATTGGATTCTTCAACATTATCCTGGGACATGTATAATTGCTTTCATTTATGAAATCTTATACAGGTAGTCCTCAAGTTACGACTACAACTGAGTCCAGAATTTATGTTGCTAAATGAAACATTTGTTAAGTGAGTTTTGCCCCATTTTACAACTTTCCTTGTCACAGTTGTTAAGGGAATCATTGCCTTTGTTAAATTAGTAACATGGTGGTTAAGTGAATCTGGATTCCCCATTGACTTTGCTTGTCAGAAGGTCGCAAAAGGGGATCATGTGATCCTCAGACACTGCAACCACATAAATATGAACCAGTTGCTAAGCATCTGAATTTTGATCATGTGATTATGGGGATGCTGCAATGGCCGTAAGTGTGAAAAACGGTCATAAGTCACTTTTTTCAGTGCCATTGTAACTTTGAGCAGTCACTAAGTGAACTATCAAGGACTACTGACTACCTGTATTCATTTATAAAATACGAAAAGGAGAGGAGTGAATTGATGAATACAGATTTATTGCCTTTATGGCTGGTAACATTGTGCTTCTCAGGAAAAAAATGATTAAACAATTACTGTAAAAAAAAAAAAGCAATGGGATTGTGCATGTACTATAATTCTGCCAGGCAGTACCATTTACAGACATAGCATCCTATATTCCCATGTTTCTCTTCTTGAGTTTTCCATCGAAGTGTTAAGCTACCTCTTTATCTTTCATCATACTGTGTCAGTCTATAAAAGGAAAAGAGCGATCGTGATCTGACTCACAAGCGGCAAAGTACATCAAGTATTCCAATATGGAAAGTGTTAAATAAACTATTAATCATCACAAACATCTAATGAAGACATAGTTGCAGTTTGAGCAAGAACTGTCCAAATAGGCACCGCAACACTGAAAGATCACATTGATTTTCTACCAGCCCTCCTGATATCAAGTATAGCTAATTTTCTGCCAAAGTTCTGAAACCCAATCCCTGAACCGTGAATATTCGGTTAGAAGCTGATTTTGGCAAAGAATCACATCTCCTTTACTTCATCTTTTCATTGCCTGGCTTCCTCCCATCTCCCCCATCCATTGAAGAGTTTCCAAACTTTCTGGTTGGAAATACCCCCTGGCTGGTTTTCCATCACAAGTTTATACCGGATTTGAGGTTGTTATTTTTCTTCCTGACATGTCGCCCATCAAATTAAAATTATTACAATTTTCTTTGGAAAAGTTACCTGGGGTTAAATCTAATTAAATGTCAGGACGTTGAAGGAGGACTCCAGAGTGTGAGAGGTCTGCCAGCAGAACTGAAGTGGCTCACACATAGAGAATAATCAGAAAAAAAGATTGATTTCATGCCGTGATTTCAAATAATGCTAGATATCCGTCTATTTAGGGGAAATAAAACGGACTGGTGCCTGTTAAATATTAAAGTTAGGAACTCTACCTCATTGGTGAGGAGAGGCCACTGACATTAAATATATGTGTAAGGTATAGCCTGGATCTGTATCAAACACTAACATGAAGCAAAGGAAAAGCTGAATTTGTAGGTTTAACTGAACTGTTTTTCCTCACGTTATGGAATCCCAGGGGTTGGCCACAAATGTTGCGATGCTCATCTAGTCATGTCTAAATCAAATTATGCGTTGCAAGGTAGATGGCAGAGGTGGCCAAATCTCACCACTTCTTATCAGCTGCAGTTTTCTATGAAATTGTATCTCTGCTTAATCATTTAACAGAGGAAATATCCTCCTTGTGAAACATAATATATTTTAAAACTAGGAATCAAAGGCGGCCTAGTGGTCGCTCTAGGATCATGAGAATGGCAAGTTGTAACTCCAATGACTTGCTAAGATAAAAGTTCAGTTCAGGGGTGCGTTCTAAATGTTTTTTACTACCAGTTCTGTGGGCGTGGCTTATCGTCACCGCTACCGGTTTGGCCGAACCGGGCCGAACCAGGAGGAACCCACCACTGGTTCAGTTGACAAACAACACTGTGGAGTGCTGAACTTTGATAAAGTTATTTATCCATTCTGCACTGGGAAAGCCCAGCTAGTTCCACAAGAGCTGATTAACTATTATAGCCTCCCATGCTATGCATCAATATGTATTTTAAATCAAGGTAGCCAAATTGTTAACTGAATATAATCCTAGATAGTTTATCCTTCAGAAGTCAGGGATATACAACATTACAATATGCTTGATGAGAAAAAAAGACTCCCTAAACCATGATTCTGTTCCCACAGTGGCCAACAAAGAAGACATAAGCATGGTAGCACCCTGCTATCCATATTTATTAGTAACAGCTTTCAAAAGGCATTTGTCTCTAATATTGGAGTAGAATCTTCTTCACTGAATTTGTCTAAGCTCTTTGAAAGCTGTTCAATTTATTGACCATCTTGCATTAGCATTATTATTATGCTACTATTCATATTATTGTTTCTCTGCTTCCCTATGCATCTCTTATTTCCCACCCACTTTCATGGTTTCTGTTTGTTCTTTCCTTTCTCACCCTTCTTTTTAATATGTTCTTTTTCATGTATAACATGTAAGGTTTTGAGTCCACTAGGAACTTACAAGTAAATCTTAGATACGAGCATACTACAGTATGAACCAAGGAAATATGCAAACTGAATGTAGAGTTGACTTTACAAGCATGAACTTCTTCAGCAACATTTTTGTAACATTTTTGTAAAGGCAGGAGAAGAATCTCACCTATCCTTTGAAAGTTTTGTTTTTAATGTTCCTAACATTATACCTTGGCTGGTTTCCCCCAGCAGACTGTAACACTGAGCATTGACTATGGCTGAGCTATTTGGAAATATATATATATATATATATATATATATATATATATATATATATATATATATACTAATGGATACAGCTCCAGTGAAGCCGAATATATCTAGGACCTGTAGAATATTTTAGATTTGAATAGGAAAATCAAAAAAGTTTTTTGGGGTACAGTGCCATCTTTACGCTGATCATACTCAGCTGTACATCTCCACCCCAGACCACCCAAATGATGCCCTTGCAGTAATGTCCTGGTGCCTCGAAGCTGTGCGGATCTGGATGGGGAGAAATAGGCTCTGACTCAATCCTTCCAAGACCGAGTGGCTGTGGCTGCCGGCGTCCCAATATAGCCAGCTGATACTATCGTTGACTATTGGGGGCGAGTCATTGGCCCCCACAGAGAAGGCTCACAACTTGGGTGTCCTCCTGGACACGCGGCTGTCTTTAGAAGAGCATATGACAGCCATGGCCAGGAGAGCTTTCTATCAGGTTCACCTGATTCGCCAGTTGCACCCCTTTCTAGATCGGGACTCCTTACGCACAGTCACTCATGCCCTTGTCACTTCCCGACTGGACTACTGTAATGCTCTCTACATGGGGCTAACCTTGAGGCGCACCCAGAGGCTCCAACTGGTCCAGAATGCAGCCGCGCGAGTGATTATGGGAGTGACATGGCGCTCGCATATAACACCTCTCCTAGCGAGCTGCACTGGCTCCCAGTGGTCTTCTGAGTGCGCTTTAAGGTGTTGGTTCTTACCTTTAAAGTGCTCCATGGCTTAGGACCTGGGTACCTATGAGACCACCTTCTGCAACCAATAACCTCCCACCAACCAGTACGCTCCCACAGAGTGGGCCTCCTCAGGGTGCCGTCAGTAAAGCAATGTCAGCTGGTGGTTCCCAGGAGGAGAGCCTTCTCTGTGGGGGCACCTGTCCTATGGAACAGGATACCCCCAGGGATATGAATGATCCCAGATCTCCGTACTTTCCATCGTGCCTTGAAGACCTTTCTATTTCACCAAGCCGGACTGGCATAAATTTTCAGTTTATCTAAATTCTATGCTGAGGATCTTAATTGATGAGCCAAATCAGTTTAATTATTTTCATTTTTTTTATTTCTCATTATATGTATGTTATTCTGACTGTTCACCGCCCTGAGTCCTTCGGGAGAAGGGCGGTATAAAAATTAAATAAATAAATAGATAGATAGATAGATAGATAGATAGATAGATAGATAGATAGATGATAAATAGATAGATAGACAGATAGTGTTGATCACCCCAGACTTGTAGCTCTCACTTGGAAAAGACCAGATAAGGGTCAATGGCATTCAAAGGAGGTCAGACCTATCCCTCATGTGTTTACATAGTGAATCTAGGTTAATTCCCTGCTTGAGCCCTTCTCCCAATTCCAACAGGTCTCCAATAGGTATTCAAATAACAGAATATCGGGAATTTAATTATACTATATGGATATCATTGCACTGATGTATCAAGGTTTATAACATAAAAAGGGAAAAAGAGATTGCCCACAAAAAGAAAAAATAATTAAAGCACAAGAGGAACTTAATAGCAGAAAGAATGTAAAAACCAACAGAATGAGCAAGCTAGGAATGGCATAGGCTGTTACCATGTCCATCTCTGTCTTTGTAGCTAGCAGTAACCAGAAGTAGTGGAGCAGGAATGGGATAGGCAAACCAGTGGGTAAAAATGTAGCTATGCCAGAACCCCATTATCAGAAACAGTGGAAAATCTCTAATATACTTAGTAATGACAGAACCATCGCTCCAGATTTCTTTCTTAGTTTAAATCCATTTTCTGAACAGTCCAGAATTAGCAGTCAATGCTGCTCCTATAGCTTATCCTTTTTCTCAAGAGCATCAAACCCATGTCTGTAAGGAGCTTATCTAAGACTTAACAAGTCATTTGTTAAGCACTGGCTGAGCAAGTGTCTCTGCCAAAGTCAGGTGTCTGGGACTTCCTGTGGCTGAAATGCAGGGTATTTTCCAGTGACCCAGAGGAGAAGGCATCCTTGCAGGAGCCTAAATTGGCCAAAGGGAGCTGGGGAGATCACACCTTCCATCATATCAACAACCATATGGTCAAAGCAGGCTGGGGATACTGCTAAGTATGTTAAGTCTAATCAATTGTGTTTGGTTGGTTGGTTGGTTTAACATATGGTATAGAAAACATGGATAACAGTCTAAAATATTGTATATAAAAAGACCAAATAATGCTATGGTACATGTATGATGAAATATGTAATCAATTATCTAAGGTAAGAAGAATTGAAGAAGTTATATATAAGTTAAAGGTTACATTTTGAAATACGTCGATTCGTAAGAATGGAGTAAGTGTTTTATATCTTAATATCTACCTATATCTAATATCTATTCATGGTATTTGATGTTAAACAACAAACCAATAAAACAAAACAAAAGGCAAGGATGCTGTACAAGTTAATCATATCCTATGTTACAGTCCCACCTTCCTCCAGAATTCATGTGGATACCTATGCTAGATTTATTATATTAAATGAGATTTCCTTTTAACATTACCACTGTGATTGACATCTTTATCTGAAACAACCAGAAGCTCTCCATATCTCATGGTATATAATTTTATGTTCTCAACGTTGAAATTACTTTCTCAGAAATCATTTTTTAGACTGATAGATGGTCATTCAGGGGTCTTGTGTAGACAAAAGAGGGAAACAAGTAGACTGTTTGTTTTTCCAATCTCTAATCAGATGTTTTAGAGATTAAGGGAGAACCAAATGAGTGAGGGGTGGTGGTGGAAACAGAGCCACGTTTATCCTTCCTTGCCTTCCCTCTTTCTTCCACCTCATTTCCAGCATCATGTAGCGAGTTTGACAAATGATGATGTGTAGAAAGAGTGCATTTGGGTCTCACACCATTAGCACATTATCACGAGAAAAACAGAAACCCTGGATGGTATCACTGGAGACCCATTCAAAATTCTTTGAACGTGAAGCATGAATGAAGGTCCATCTCCAAAGTAACTGTGGCATGAATCGGAGCTAAAAACCCAGAGAGGCCCAGGTGAAGACACCAAGCATTGCATGAAAAAATGGTCAGAAACAACCCATTCTGCAAAAGGAAAGAAGGGCTGCTATTTCTCTCTGGGGACCTAGATACTGAATGATTTAATGGCTACCTGTAGGAAATGCCTTTTGGTTTATTGCTTTCTTTCTGTTTTATGAGAGAGAAGTGAGATGCTAACTCTTCCCCATTTCCACCTTGCTTTCCCAACTCAGCAGGCTTCGTTCAGCTACAGCTTGAGTTCTGTCATCTAGCAAGAGATACTTCCAAAGCCACCTTGACTGCAGAATAAACTATTGCAGGATGACTGACCATGCACTGGATAAAAGAAAACAATTTCTACATGTTCTACATGTTCCTTTGAAAGTTTACTGTAAATTACAGTTAATCTTTTAGTTTAGGATAGGGTTCTAGAAATAAATGTCTCAAAATGTCCATTTCATGGGGGGGTTGCTACTGGTTTGCCCCGGATCAGGCAAACCAGTAGCGGCAGCGGTGGGAGCAGGGGTGAAATCCGGTTCAGACCGGATCACCCAATCTGGTAGCGATGGTGACACGTGGTTCAGAGAACCGGTAGCAAAAATCTCTTCCCCCCCCCTCCCCGCATGCCTAGCTGAGCCGCGCGATCATCAGAGGCTTTTTTTTTTAACCTTTAAAAGCATTTTTTCTTTGGCCGAAAAAATGCTTTTAAAAGTAAAAAAAAAAGCCTCTGATGATTGTGCAGCTCAGCTGGGAACGTCAGAGTCTTTTAAAAGCATATTTTTTACAACCTCTTCGGCTGAGTTGCCTGATTGTCAGAGGGATTTTTTTCTTTTAAAAGCAAAAAAAAAATGCTTTTAAAAGAAAACAAAAGCCTCTGACAATCAGGCAACTCAGCTGGGATCATCAGAGCCTTTCAAAAGCATTTTTTTTACAACCTCTTCGCCCACAGAACCAGCAGTAACAAATTTTACATTTCATCACTGGGTGGGAGGCTCCGCCCACCCTCCCGGATGTCTCTGTGCATGCACAGAAGCGTCACACGCGAGCGCACACACGTCCATGAGCGAACCAGTAGCAAACGAAATTGAAACCCACTACTGGTCCATTTGTATGTGAAGTTACTGTGTGACTCCTTTGACTAAGGCTTATAATATTTTTAAAGCATATCTAACAATGCACATTCAATATATATAAAAGCAATCTAATAACTGCAATGCAAAACACATCAGATTATATCAAGAATGTTTTCAGCCAAGAAATTGTAGGAATAACACTGGCAGCTATGTATCTATATATTAATGAGCACCCTTCTCAAACCTAGCATCCTCCAGATATATTGGTAAGTATGATAACTGATGTTTAATATATCTAGAGAACACTATATCTGGACATATAGGTTAGGAAACCCTATTGTAGAATACCAAATAATACATCCAGTCATTTAGCCCTACAAGCTTTAGGCTACTTTTGTTCGACTGATGAGAGGCATACATGAAATAAAAAATGTTTTGAGCCTGAAAAAGATAGTCCTACTTGGAAAATCCAAATGCATTATTTGGGAAGAGTATGTTGAAGCATTCTGAAAGTTCTAATGTAGTAAAGAATATGAATTTCAAACATACCTCCATATCTTTCACAAAAGCAACCTTGAATGCAGATTGGAGTCCATGGGGCTGAAAAGCATAGGAGCACAAGGTCTCCTTGGGATTTTTGACTTAATCATGAATCCTCCCACGTAGATCAGCCTTGTGAAATTAACAAATGAAAACTAACTGGGTTAGATCAGACATCTGAAGACCAGAATATAAAGCTGGCTAGTTGAAAATGAACTTGTGTTAGAAATAGCATGTTCTCTCTATATGGTCCAGTGACCAACTGCCAGAGCTTTTACAACATACTCAAAGACTGATTCCAGACACAGTTTTTACTCTGACCTTAGTCTTCTTTGTAATATTTGGAACAGAAGAAAATTTATTGCTATCTTGGCTAACTTCTGATATACCTCTTTTCTGCTTTGCACCCTGTCTAGTTCTTGTTTGGTAGAAGGAAACTTTAGCAAGTCCCACTTCACTGTCATGCATAATAGCTCCTCTGTAGGCACATAATGTATCTTAATCTCTATGATGGCTACTGTGGAAGAGCAGGCTTCCCAGAAAATGGCCTGCACCTGTGCTGTTGTCCTGTCTCTTTAAGCAATTTTCCCAACCAGCATGGCTATAAAAAGAGACACAGCTGGGTGTAGTGCTTGTGTGTGTTTGAATGTGGAAGTAAAGCAGCCTAAAGCAGCTACAAATAATTTTCTTTAGCAATACTCACAAAAATAGAAGGACTACAATATGTAGTAGTTGAAGCATTAGTAGTAGTAGTAGCAGCAGTAATAGCAGCAGTGAAGGAGAATGGAGTAGTGAGTGATAGCAGTGGGTATTGTGTTGTTTAGGATCTTGTGTTGGCTCTTTTATGTTTGGAGCTCACTAAATTAAGTAGAGTTAAAAGAACTTGTGGCAAAGTGGTGGCAGAGGTGGGATATCCAACACAGGATGGCAAATACAGAAGTGGAGGTAGCGTAAACTCAAGAGTTCATTAAATATTTCCCGAAAATAAAATAAGCTGTGGCTATAAAAGGGAGTTTGGCCCTTTTGCAGAGCTAAGACTTTGCAGGAAATGACCAACATCCTGGCTGCAGAAACCAGATCTCTTATCAGAGCCTGCATAGACAGACATGGAAAAGGCAGAAGTAACATTCTCCCTTAGAAGAAACTACTATTTGGTGGAGGTCAGTGGATAAACCAAAAAAGGTAGATTAGCCAAAAATGGGGCTAGACTCAGATCTCTTAAAGCAACAGCAAGAAGAAAGGCTTTCAAAAAAAGGGGGGGGGAGCAGCTTTGGAGGGAGACAGAGGAAGGATAGGCTAGCATAGGAAAAGAATAGGACCGCCGACGGATATGGCACAAGAAGAAAAAGGAGAAGAGTGAAAGAGGCAAGAAGAGTTTAGCTGCAGATAAACTTACTTCAAGGGGTGCAGTCACCAGAAGGAGCACATTCACCACTAGGGTTTTCAGAACATGTGGCAGTTAGCGACGGTCCCAAAGATGTAAACATTTGCAAGCTGTCAGAGGAACAAGATGAAGAAGCCTATTTTAGCATGTTTGAAAAGCATGTACAAAAGCTACCTTTTGTAAATGGCCTGAAAGTGAATGGGGTGGCCAGAATAGCCCCATGTTTTAACAGTGAAAAGCTTTGAAAGCTTATAGTCTTCTGGCAAGAGAGGCAATGGATTACTCCCATGTTAGAGAGATAATCCTATACAGATATGATGTCACTCCCTACACATAAAGGCAATGGTTTAGGAGCTACACTTACGACAAATATAAAGGGATTTGCAATTGTGGGCAAGGTTGGAAGACATAGGCAGGAAATGGTTAAGGTCAGATAAAAGGAGCAAAGAAAAAGTGGTAGAAGAAGTAATTTTGGAACAGTACAGAAAGTGAAGTTTTGGGTGCAAAAACACAATTCAGAAACGAGTCAAAGGGCAGTAGAATTGGCTGAGGATTACCTGGCAGCAGAGGGTCAGAGGATGTGAGGGAAGTGCAAAAGAAAAGAGTGAGAAAGCCTGTTCCAGAAAGTAGAAACTTTAAGGAGCTGGAAAGGTGAAAAGAGTCAAGAAGCCTTTAACTCCTGCACAAGCCAAAGGAAGGCATTGAGAAGACAAAAGCCCACAGTTGTTACAACTGTAGGAAAATAGGAATTTGTTAAAACTGTAAAAGTCACAGGAAAAAGGGAATGTTGGGCCTTTCTGGGAAGAAAACTCAGAATCCCAGAAAAAGTTAATGTCACTATTAGAGACTTAGTAGATACTGTTAGTGGATGGATGTTAGTGGTTTGAAACCTGAAGGAAACATGCAGTTTTCCTTAATTGACAGACTTAATGAGTTACCGGTACTAGCTTACATTGTCAAATGTGGCTAAGTGATGCATTTATATAAGTTGCATCCCTTTAATACTTTCTTATGAATGATGGCATCTTAAAAGCTAAAAAACACTGTCGCTTAATTATACCATATTTTTCTGAACTTGTAAGTAGAGTCTGAAAAGGTAATAAATTGAATTCCTTGCATTAGCATATTGGTTTGGGAAACTTTCCTCTCTGTGTATCTGGAAGCCAAGAAAGAGATGCTTTCACTCAAAAAGAAAACTTGGTTAGATCGTGAATTGAATCACTTGCTAAAACAGGGGTAGGCAACTCATGAGCTACATAGACCCCCTCAGCATTGTATTTTGTGGGGGCGGGGGTGTTTCAGCACCTTTAGATTGCATTGCTTGAATCTGGCAACAATATCTGACTCAAGGGTAGGTTTCATTTACCTTTGCTACCAGTTCACTCGGGTGTGCGCCACTTCTGCACATGTACAGATTGTTTTTAATGATATCCAGGTGGGTGGAGCCTCCCGCCGCTGCTGCTATTAGTTTGCCTGAACCAGGGCGAACCGGTAGCGACCCACCACTGATCTGGCTATATTTGGCATTATAATTGTTTGAGTTCCATAATGGAAAATAGGAGTAATTTTCTTGCCAGAAGCATCTAGCTCCCATCCACATACGTAACTGCCTCCCTAAATGTAAAAAAAGAGGCTGAACATTTTAAAGTAGAAAACTGGAGTCCTCTAAAAGACTAGAGGTCTGTGGCCTCCAGCCCTTAACCACCTCAATGATTTATTTTATTAATTTTTTATGCTAACTATATCTCCTACAAGGTGACTCTGGGCATTTCAGATGTTCCTAAAAGTTGGGTTATGTGAATGGCCAAGATAAATGGCCAAGATAATGGCCTGGCTGGGTGGTTCAGTGGCTAAGACACTGAGCTTGTCAATCAGAAAGGTCAGCAGTTTGGGGGTTCGAATCCCTAGTACAGGTCTCTTGCATGAGCAGGGGGTTGGGCTAGATGACCTCCAAGGTCCCTTCCAACTCTGTTACTGTTACATTCAACAAAGGCACAGCTCAAATATAAAGGGCAATTCTTTCATAGAACATTCTCCTTTATTCCTTTTACCTTGAAAAAAAAAGTTTTGACATGCACTGTTGTAACTGTGGAGTATTATATGGCGGATTAAAATAATGTGGTTAGTCTTGATATTGCATAGCAGGCTTGAGGAGTTGGAAAATTGTGGAGCTTTATTTGCAGAGAAAACAGAATTGATGCTACCTAGAGAATCATATCAGTCAATGTGTAAATGAACTGCTTTAAGAAGAAGAAAAGTTTCGGACTGTGTTTTTGCTACACTCCAATCTGTAAATCTAATCATATTATATAATGCATCAAGAAAAAATCTGATAAATCCAAGCATTGAAACTTGCTCAAAAAGTTTGTATAACTTAAGGCAAAGGCTGTGAAATGACAGCTTATGCTGACTCTTAATTCATAATTCAGTAAGCAAAGAGCTGCTCACACAGAAGCAGACTTTGCAAAGTCATTGTACTATTATTATAGTTGGTCACACAGTCGGCCAGATGTTTAGACTGGATTTGGTATTTTTATCCACCTATTGAGTCCTTCCCAAGGACCTGGAATAGGCAGATGTTGTTGTTTAATAATATAATTACAATTTTTATGGCATACAGTTCACACATGGTGGCTCCAGACGGTATCCATCTGTCTTTCTCCTTTTCTCTGGATCTGTGTCAAATGGTTCAAACCAGATGCTTTCGGGATATTAAATAATAAATAATACTGAAAAGACTTTGATAAAATTTGGAGGGGTTACTTTTTATGAACTCTTTAAGAGAAGGTTGGACAGTATTGGTCTTTCTGCTCCAGAGATTGTCTTTAGTAATCATTAACATGTGAATAATTTTAAAAAGAAAAATAGAATCCCATCTACAAATAGGCCTCAAGAGCTGAGAACAGCATTCCTTCGTCACTTATGAAAAGAGATGCAGATGAGAGCTATTAAATTCCACAGGCCCAACTCACATCTTTGTGTATTCCTTGAGAGCTTGCTTTAGAGAAGGGGTGTCAAACTCTCGTCATCATGGCGGTGTCATGTGACGTATCAGGACTTTTTCCCCCTTTGCTAAACCAGGCGGGGTCAGGGCCAGCATGTGACTCATCCGGCCTGGGAATTTGCCACCTGTTCTTTAGAGGTTTGTAGGATCCACTGAAGAATATGTTATGTGGTCTGAGAAATGAGGAAAGTAATTATATTTCTGTCTCTAGCAGCTATAAAAAGCAAGTCTTCTATCTTGAAAAGTCTACCTCATATCTAAACCATGAAGATTTAAAGTTTCATACTCAATAGCCACCAACAAATCCAAAATAAAGGAAAAGAAGATACTCTTTCCCATATACAAAAGTCAGCTGGACTGGCCATTAAATCTAATTTCAACACTATAAATATCCTCCACAGCTTTGTCTAGATTATTGAAGACCTATATAGCCCAGTATGATAATCACACCTCACCTCATTTTCTCTCTCTTTTTTTAAAAAAAATATTTTTGCAAATAAATTTTGCAGCCATTTATTTCAAAGTCATTTGAAAGACATCTCTTACTCCTATAATAATGCGGCGGTAATTCAGCATATGCACAGAAAGGGTTATATCGCTGCTGTTCTCTTTGTTGTTTTATTTTTGTTTTAATATGTTTATCTTCTGCTACACTGATTGATACCTGGCTTCACCTAAAATTGACAATTCATACACAGGAGATCACACTAAGAGTTGGATATACTGTGTTTGAATATTGCTAATTCATTATTTTGTTTTTTATTCCTTTCCTTAATGAATGGTACTTAAGTAGATGTAGAGGAAGGAATCGCAAAACCTGGGGGCACAGTTAAAAAAGGAATCAGCCTAGAATCCCTACATAGATACAAGTGAACTAAGTCCAGCCTCCTTGAATACCATTGATCCTTATCTAATTCCATGCAGATGCTAATGTTAGTTGAGAATATCCCAGTGGATAGTAGCAATAAATCAGTGTAATGTGTGAACTTGATATTTCATGCCTGACAGTAGTTGACCAGAAAACAAGATAAAACAAAAATATTAAATAAGACTAATTTTAAAAGCTTTTAAACATAATTAAAATAATCCAATAATTACAATGATAAAGTTGTTCAGTATAAATTAACTTTTACACTTTACCCTTGGAAAGTATTATCTAATCAGATGTTGCAACCATACTGACAATTTAACTATAAAGGAATACAGTGGGAAGTACCCATCATATTGGAAGTTTTCTCGGATCCTACAAACCATTTCAGCAAAGACTGGATCCAAATTTAAGTTTGAAAATTTGGTTTTTACATGTTCCAGTGTATTATTTTATTGAATAGCCCGAAGGCCTTTTCAAAAAAAAGAAAAAGATAAAACAAACAGTTACAGATATAACAGTCTAAAAATATATGATATGATATATGACATTAAAATTTAACAATATCGAAGTTCAATAACTAAATTTCCAAAACTAGATAATCCAAATAAAATAGCTCCTCTCTAACTCAGCTCATCTTTCTTACAATCAATAACATTCTTTTCGATATAACTGGCTCGTATTGCTGTCATCCTTTTAAGATAGAGGGTGATAGCCCTTACCAGGGGAGGAGAGTCTGCCTTCAATAGAAATGTTAATTTATGCCTTACATTCCAGTGGGCAAATTTATTTATAATTGGGGACAGATATTGTTTTCTTACTTCCTCATACAACCTACATTCAAATATTATATGCGCCGTATCCTCCACGACGTTTGCCCCACATATACATGTTCTTTCGTCATACGGGATTTTCTGGTAACGGCTGAATTTAACATTGTATCTAAAAGTTCAAATCTGAACTTGACAAATAGTTCTCTCTCCACTGATGGCATTTCTAGGTGTAAATATTTTTCCAGGGTGAAAGTTGTTTTAACTGCTGTCAGAAGCTTAAGGGAGTGATTAGTTGAAAAAGTTGCCATATCCATTTGCCCATGTATATCTTTAATCCATTGTTTAACTTGCTTCAGTGTGTCGCACAACGGGAACCCTACTCCATATCAATTCAAAATTTCTGACAGCCGAGTTACCCAGGAATACCTTTGAGGATTTGAAATCTGCTGTATGTTCTAGTGATTCTGCTAGTGGTCTCAAGTATGTATAAAGTACAATGTTAAAGCATTTCCAGTTAATGTAAATAATATTGGATTTGCTCTTTCTGCTCCAGAGATTGTCTTTGGTGATCATTAACATGCGAATGAAGGGGAAAAAAAGAATTCCATCTACAAATAGACTCCAAGATCCTGACAACAGCATTCTCTCATTCCCTTATGAAGAAAATATGTCACTGGCTAATCCTTTCAACCCGGAAGTGCTTTGGCGCTCCAGTCACAACTGTAATAATACCTATGGCAGTATTGACTACCACAGTTAGCAATGTTTAATTTGTTTGAAAGATGCAATAAAATATTTTAAACAGACTAGTAAAACAATTGACGGAAAATAGTTTGCCTATACCGCTTCGGATCTAGGTCTAAATTAGACAAGGCAACAATAGTTAAAGAATATTTCTTAATCTGCAACACAACCATGAAGGACAATAGTTGGATAAAGCAAACCAACAGAATAATGAAAGTGGGAGGGGACAGTCATGGAATAACAACTGGAAAAGAAAAGAAAAAAAAGCAGTGACTTTTCCAGCTACTTAATCATTTCCAAGTGTTTTCTTGATAGGCATCACAACAGAAATATTTCCTCAGGGGGGAAAATATTCCATGTAGAGCAACAATACACCAGGTTTATATAGATTTGCTTTGGGTTTATTTTAGTTTAAAAGAAGACAATCAACTTTTTATTTTTCTTCCCCAACGAAGGGAAAACATTTAAATTATTCACTACACATGGGATCTATAAAATACAAATGTTGTGGGTTTTTATATCTTTAAATAATTATCGATAAGATTTAGGGAAAATGTTCTTTTAGCTGTTTTATCTACATTTTTAGTCAATAGATTAAGGAAATATTAAAATCATAGATATGTTTTTCTCTTTTTTGGAAGTGTATGGTGATTCTTTGTACTTCAAACAAACTCTTGATTATTAATTTATCCAAGAACTAGTCTTTTGATTTGAACCTAATTGGTTTGGACAGATGCATTAATACTGCAGAGAATAATATAATAAATACAGACTCTATCAAAATACAAAAGACAGGCCATGGATACATCTAGCTCAGTACTTTCCAGTTTGATAAACACTAGCCCTCTATAATTTTATTAAGGAATATTTGCTAGCACTGTTGAAAGATGCTAGAAAGTGGAACAGGTTTGTCTTGCAAAGCATGAACCCTCCTACTGAGCAAACATCCTGTTCAAAAGGATTGTGAATTTTAGATATAACAATCTCTGAAAAATGCAGAATTATTCCTTTTAGTAAAGGAGCCTCACTATTGGGGTTCACTCACTGTATTATGTAAATCACTAATTATAAAATGTATTTTGTAGACGGCCCAGTTTGTGATTTTGAGAGCAAGTTTATACTAAATCTTGCTTCATGTTGTATTGCCAAGAGAAGTTTGAAAAATGAAGTTTTTTCTTAAACAAAAGAAATTGAGATGTAGTGGTTAAGGTGCTGGTCTATAAACCAGGGGGCCTGTGAGTTTTAATTCTGCCTTTGGCATGAAGGCCAGTTGGATGGCCATGGGCCAATCACTCTCTCTCTCTCTCTCTCTCTCTCTCTCTCTCCCTCCCTCCCTCTCCCTCCCTCCCTCCCTCCCTCCCTCCCTCTCCCTCTCTCTCTCTCTCTCTCTTTCTCTCTCAGCCCAACCATCCTCACAGGAATGTTGCTGTGGAGAAAATAGGAGGAAGGAATATTATGTATGTTTGTTGCCTTGAACTACTTATAAATTAATAATCAAATAATTATAATAAATGAGACAAAAGAATGCATATAAAATGCCTTAATTTCCAATGTAAATGCAAAATGAATGGGTGTATACTGAAAATAAAAACTATTTATAATGACTGTAACACCAAGAAGCAATTAAGATTAATACTAAATATTCACATTTTGTCCACTACATAATTTTTTCTTGGAGGTGGGAAAAAGTAAAATGTTTTGCTTGTTACTATATATATAGTACAAATCCATTTCTTTGAGTAACAGAATGTAATGTTGAAAAAAGTAGCTATATCTAAGAAGTAAAATATTAAACTCAATGTATAAGTTCACCTCAAGAAAAGGGTGGGTTAACCTGAGAAGCCCTAATAAGCTGAAAAGATTCAGGTTGGGTATTTAGTATCATCAAACCTAATTCCTTATTTTTTTTTTAAAAAAAATCCTTCCTTTGACATGAATAGTGCCTTTCACAGGACTGCAAAGCTTTGCCAGCCATTCACAAGGCTCCCCAATTCACCTACATTGGTTACAAAGTTTTCCACATCCATTCATATTAAGAATGCTGTATGCCATCCAATGTTAGCTTTTAGCTATTTGGGTTAACAGTTTCTATACGATGGCACAATCTTACCTTAATTTGCAACAGCAGTTCTGAATGTGTATCTGCATTTTAATATTTGGCTGCTTGCATATAGTTATTTAAAATTTAATTTACATAATATTCTCTGTACTTGACATAATTTCTTATTACAGTGGTACTCAACTGCTTTGAAATGAATTTAGTACTTGACATATTTTGATATGAAAATTTTGTCCCGGTACTCATCGTTTGTTTAGTAATCAATGCACACACTAGAACTAATCAGTGTCGGCTGCCTTGAGACTCGCTACATTATTCCTTATGGGAAAAAATTGTTTGGTACTCATCATTTGTGATATTCATCACGCCTCCCAAAACCAATTAACATTGAGTACCGAGGTACCATTGTTCAGATAAAGATAAAAGCTTAGGCTGAATTGCAGGATTTTCTTCATGATGCCATCTACACTGATGGTTTGCCCCGCTCATTTGGAAGAAAATAAAGTTGCTCTTCATATTTTATATTGAAGTGAAGAAACTGAAAATGCAAGATTTCAATTTTTTTTAATATTACATTACATGTTTATATGACACGAAGTGTTACAGATATGAACTTATACAACATAGATGGTTATTGAACACATTACACTATTATAAATAATTTCATAGAAATCTGAGCCTTTTAAGCCTTTCAACTCATCTTGGTTATTTGACCTTGAGGTGAGTATGGAATTTAAGATGTTCTTGGACATAAAAAATAATTGGGAGGATGCTTTGCTTTGTAGACAGATCCCCTTTATTTTAATTCTATTTAAACTTCTCTCCTAAGTAATTCCAAGTGTACGGACCATGATACCTATGCATCACAACATCTGTGTTTCAATGCCAACACACGATAGCAGAGTTTATCACTGACAGTTTCAGGGATTAAGACAACATGCATTTTTCTTGCAACTTGTCTAACATTCAATCTAAATGACCAAATCTTGCTGGTCAAGTCCAGGGGCTTTTCTGGGGAATAGTTTGGATGTAGCCTGTCTATGTTGGTTCTCAAACATTGGCCCATTAAGAGTTTGGCTGGACTCTGATTGGTTGACGGGCATGGGGTGGCATGCTGTATTAACAGGTATTTTGCTACCTTTGCTTGCCAGTCCCCTGCACCCATTTTAGCTAATGCCTCCTTGGTGGAGTGCACCATTTGCTCTGCCTGCCCATTGTTGGCTGGGGTGACCAGAGCGTGACGGATCCCATGACCAGCCAGGAACATTTCAAACTATGTTGATGTTAACTGTGCCCCATTGTTGGACACCAAGAGGTCAGGCAAC
The DNA here is from genome assembly GCA_012654045.1 of Ptyas mucosa. Taxonomy (NCBI): domain Eukaryota; kingdom Metazoa; phylum Chordata; class Lepidosauria; order Squamata; family Colubridae; genus Ptyas; species Ptyas mucosa. The sequence continues at coordinate 10,416,223 of WNWU01000020.1, forward strand.
CCATGGGTGGCAAATAATTTCCAAAGGACCCTAATTACGGCCTCAGAGGTGGTCAATGCCATAAGCACTATTTCAAGCCATTTTGAATATGTGTCAGCAACCATCAAGAAGGTTTGCCCCTGGAACGGCCCAGCAAAATCAACATGTGTCTGGGACCAGGGGGCCTTGGAGTTTCCCACTCACATGCCAGGGCCATGGGTGGTGCCAGCCTTGACTCTTGGCACCTTTTGCACCTGTGACCCATTCAGCAATAGCTTGGTCCATATTGGACCATCACACATAGCTACGCCCCAGCGCCTTCATCCTAACAATACCTGGGTGCCCTTTGTGTAAGGTTCCCAGGACTGACTGCTGTAGTGTTGGAAGGACTACTACCCTATTGCCCCACAGCAAACAGCCCTGTTGAGCAGATAGCTTGTTTTGCTGGGCTTTGAAGGGCTGGAACTCTGTGTTAACTGGCCCCTGTGGCCACCCCCTTTGTATCTAGTCAAGCACTTGGGCTATTACCTTGTCCTTTGTGAAGTACTTGGTAATGTCTTGTGCCATGATGGGGAATTGGAGGTCATTGATTAAGAGGACCAAGGTTGCTGGGGCAGGGTCCATGACATTGGTGGGCAGCGGGCAGTGGCTGAGGGCATCAGCATGGCTTAGGTTTTTTCTGGGGCGGTGTGACAGAGCATAGTTGTATGCCACTAGGAAAACTGTCCATCTAGACATGCGGGGTGATAATACTTACATGTTTGGTGGTCTCCAGCTAGCAGTCCTAACAGCAGCTTGTGGTCCATCACAAGTTCAAAATAGCAGCCATAGATGTATTCGTGGAACCACTTGATGCCGGCTACTGCTATCAGTGCTTTATCGATCTGATTATAGTTGCGCTCTGCTGGTGATAGAATTCTGAAAAAGAATGTGATTGGGGCTTTTGTGCCATTTGACATTTGTGGCTTAGGACTGCCCTGACTCATGTTGCAGGCCAGCACCAAAGGGAGGCTTTCACTGTATTGAACGAGAACGCTGCTGGAATAGGCTTTTTACAGCCCAAAATGCGGCAGCTTCTCTCCTACCCCACTACCATGGTGACTTTTTCTCCAGAAGCAGATGAAGGGGTCTGGCTACCAAAGCTTTGTGGGGCAGGAAAATGCTATAGAAATTCAAGAGTCACAAAAAGGCTTGAAGCTCCGTTTTGTTGGTGGGGGTTGGCGCCTTCTGAATGAACTGTACTTTGGCAATGGTAGGGTGTAGTCCAGAAGCATCTACTAGGTTGCCCAGGAACTCTACCTGTGGTACCATGAGCTTGCATTTGTCTTTCTTGACTTTTAATCCTACTATTTGGAAACGTGCAGCACCGTTCGTAGACGACTTAGGAGTTCAGTGTGGTTGGCTGCTGAGATGAGAACATCGTCAAAATATGGGACGATGCCTGGAATGCCCTGTAGCAGTCATTCCATCAGGCTCTGGAAGATGCCAGGTGCCACACTGACCCTGAACTGTAGGTAGCGACACTTGAAAGCTCCTTGGTCCATCACTATAGTATGTGCCTTTGCAGTGGCCCCATCCACTGGGAGCTGCTGGTATGCCTGGGCTAGGCCAGTTTGGCAAAGACTTTCCCTTCGCCCAGGGAGTGCAGAAGATGCTGCACCACTGGTTCTGGGTATGCATTTTCTTGTAATGCCCAGTTCAATGGGCATTTGTAATCTGCACAAATGCGGATGGATCCATCAGGCTTGATAGGGGTGATGATTGGTGTCTCCCACTTCATGTGTTCCACTGATTCGAGGATCCCCTGCACTAGAAGCTTGTCCAGTTTTGCGTCCACTTTCAGGCGAAGTGTGAATGGCACCCGTCATGGCTTCTGGTGTATGGGGGCGATCTGGGGATCTAAGTTGAAGGAAATTTGCATTCTGGTGTATTTGCCCAGGCCTCCCTTGAATACGCTGACAAATTCTCTGGACAATGTCTCCATTTTGGTACTGTTGGTGTTGTTGATACCACTGATGATTAAACCCAGGGACTCGAACCAGTCCAGCCCAATAGGCTAGGCAGAGAGCCATCGACTACAATTAGCTGCAGCCGCACTACAAAATTCTTGTACTCTACCTGGACCTTGCTGCTACCCAGGATCGGAATGTTATTTCTCTGGTAGTCTGAATTTCAGGTATCACTTTTTTAGCCACTTTTTCACAATGTTGGGCACCAGTCTCTTGATCGTCCTCCAAGAGACCAGGGACATGGACAACCCGATGTTCACTTCCATGTAGCATGGGGCCCCTTCAAGCTTGACTGTGGGGTAAATTTTCTTCTTAAGGCCAAAGCTGGCCTGACCAATGAGCATTTCAGCATGGTGATTATCCTTTATAATGGCAAAAGAACTCTTCTTCATTCCTCAGCTGCTTCAGTGGTGCCCTTTTAGCGTAAGATTGCCCCACCAGCTGAACTGCTGTTTGCTGGATTGCTCGGCAGACCCTGGCAAGATGCCTCTTTTTACCAGATGGCAGATGGCATTTTTGAATCTGCAACCAGCTCACGGGTAATTCCTATCACAGCCCACACAGGCAAATTGCAGTAGTCACAGGCAGATTGCAGTAGGCTTTTTCTCGCTAGCCCAGCCATTCCCCTTTGCTGTCCTGAGGCAGTTCACATCATCATCTTCATCCATCATATCTTCAGGGTCAACCCCATCATGATGTACGGTGATGGTTTTCCTGGCCGCAGATTTGCCCCTTGAATTTCCGCTGATGACTGGTTTGACAGCTTGGTGGCTCGGGCTTCGTCTAGCACAGTTTGAAGGGTTAGATCTGTTTTGGTGAGCAGGCAGTGCTGTAGCCGGAGGTCCCTCACCCCGCATACCAGTCAGTCAAGGAGGACATCATCGAGATCCCTGAAGTAACAATACAGCGTGGCTGTCCTCAGGGTGGCCATGTATTGGTTAATTGACTCACTCTCCATCTGGTTCCAGTGGTGGAATGTGTGATGGTGGGCAATTCATGAATGCAAAGGCACATAGTGGTTCTGCAATTTGACTAGCAATGTCTCCCAGGGCACAGATTGGATGGTCAGGGGAGCTAAGAGAGCCCTTGCAGTCTTGAACATTTCAGCCCCACAGAAGCTAAGGAAAAATGCTCTTTTATGGTTGCTGGAGAGTTCTGTGTAGTTGTTAGCTTCAAGGAAAAACTCAAAGCGCATGATATACGAGTCCCATGTCTCCACTGCTGGGTTGAAGGGTGCAAAAGTAGTCAGCACGGCCATTCCTGTCAGATCATGGCAATTTGGGTGGATGCATCTGTGGAATTTGGATTGTAGCACAATGTTTTGTTGACCATAACTAGTGACAAGCTCTGATAGCACCTTCAGCTTGGTGGTAGTGACTAGCTCATTCTGTTGCCTCAGTCCTGGTATTCGACTCTCATCACCAGTATTCTGTTCCAGGAACAGAGGTAAAAGAACAGAGGCGAGACAGAGATAACGGTGGCTAACAGTTTATTCTAACAGTAAAAGCTAACCAGTGACAGCTCAGGCTAACAGTAACAGTAACAGCTGATTCTCTGTCTGACAGCTCCTTTTATATTCAGCTATCAGATGAGCAGCCAATCAGGATGAGTCTCTTCTCCCACTTGAAAAGCGGACTAGAGTGAGATCTTAGAACAACACAACATTGGACATAAAAAAAATTGGGAGGATGTTTTGCTTTGTAGATAGATCCCCTTTATTTTATTTTTATTTAAATTTCTCTCCTAAGTAATTCCAAGTGTAGGGTCCATGATACCCATGCATCACAACATCTGTGTTTCCATGCCAACACTTGATAGCAGAGTTTATCACTGACAGTTTTAGGGATTAAGACAACATGCATTCTTCTTGCAAGTTGTCTAACATTCAATCCTTTCTACCTTCTTCCTTGGTTCCCTTTGCTCATTCACTCCACCTTATAAACAGTCTTAAAAAAAGAAAATGAAAAAATCAGCAGACATAACAGTTTCAACTCGGCAGAATGAGTTCTTCCTTAGTGGTGCCATTAGAAATGTCTTCCACTGGACTTGTCCCAACAGGGCCATTCATTCACTGAAGTCAAGAATTGTATGTTTCCCCTTCCACCCCTGCTGGGTTTAAAAAGATGATGAGATCATTTATTGTTCTTAACTTTGAAGGGAGCTTGTCAATGATTTGTTATTGTTGCTGCTGCTGGAAGTGGTTTTGCTGTTTGTTGCTCCTGATGCAAGATCAGAAATGGCTCTAAGCTGCAGGATGCTAAATCAGAGCTCACTTTGCTGAAGGGAGGGAAAATCAGGCCAAAGGAAAACTTGCCACAAATTAAAATGCAGTCAAAGCCAGTGCATAAGGGGGGGGTGGAGGGGAGGGAGAGATGGGGGGGGGGGCAATTGGACAGAACATAGCAAACTTGTGTCTTTTGTATATATTGCAAAAAAAGAAGGAGAGTCGTTTGGAAAGGAAATTAGGAAAAACAAACAGAAAGTGCCAGGTTTTCTTTATAATACCTGAAGTAGGATATGCTAAATTCCATAAGGCTTCATACTGACACCAGGTGCTGGTTCTTTCTTTCCTTCTTTCTTTCCTTCCTTCTTTCTTTCTTTCTTTCTTTCTTTCTTTCTTTCTTTCTTTCTTTC